>JAPYYV010000096.1:0-83068 GCA_030522625.1 Copidosoma aretas | reverse complement strand
TGATAATATTAAAGTTAATTTACTCATATAAGGCAGTGAGCGCTTTGGGTAATTAGGTTTAAGTAACAATCGACTTGTAGATCTCTTGACTGATCGATACTCTCGATACTCTCAACCGAGCACTGTATATAGGTATACTTATTTAGCCTGCCCCCCATGCCTGATTTAATTCCACAATTCCACATTTTTCCCACATTTTTCCCATATTTATGATGCATCGCCGAAATGTAGAGGAACATATGCTGAGTGGAATTCCAACCCTGCCAGGAGCGGGAGTCATATCTCAACCAAAGGTCTTATACTGCGATTTATAGAAAACTGTACAATACTTTTAAAAATGTCGGAAACGAAATGGCCATACTTCTCTTGACATCTTCTCATGTAGTCATTGCTCAAATATAGTAACTGTCTCTTATAAAACTACATATATAATCGATAATTATGACACTTGTTCTCTTATAAGGGAAATAAAGCTTAATAATTTTCAATGGATATTGGTAACTATTGCAATGCAACACGTAATCCACTAAACGAGTAACAAAAAAAAAACGATGTCTAACTGTAACGAAACTCAAAACTGTTCGACGTAGTATTTACAGTTTCATACACGTATAAAACCTATGTTTACTACAATAGATTTCGTACGTACGTAACCCGTGCCCACCAATATTTTGGACTACATGGAAATCGGGAAATATTAATTAATATAATATTTGTAATAACTTTTTCCGGAAAAAACGGATCAACTCCGGTGCATTAGTATTCTTAGAAGAAAAATCCACCAATATATATTTATATTGTTAAGAGGAAAACAAATTCATGTACATATCTTTTCATAATCGCATCTGTACTCATATATGCGTAAGTGCCTACTTTTATTCTTTATTTATTAATGAAGATATTACGTACACCGGACAACTATAACGTTGGTTAACAAATCAATTCCTTATCCATTTACAATCAGCTATTACACCCAACTTGAATATTACAATTATTATTTGTTGATGAACAGATACTTGTAGATACGAAATTTGTTCCTCTTGATGAATGATATGTATTTCTTAAGATATTTATTTATGGCATTAAGAGATTATAAACGGATAACGTTATATTCATATGTTATACTCGGTTTACCCTTTCCTTTAAACCCTATATCTTATGCGTTGTGAGACAAAAGGCAATCCGCCATTTTGTATCGGCCGCCATATTGTATCCTGAATATTATTTAGTAACGTTACATTTATTGTCTTTCGGTACTAAACACTTATTTAGAAGTTTAGTCTACTGGGATATCTGAAATTAGTTTAAGAATTTGATCTGATCGTCGGAATTTCACAAATTATTTAAATTTTCCCTGTATATACGCATATATCTTTTAACATCACTTCTCCAAGGAAATATAATCATTGTAGGTTTCGATGTAAGAAGTAACGCAAGCCAAAAAAACCTTAATCCAGTCAAAATTCAGTAGAGGCAGAGATTGTGAGGCATTTTCTAGCAATTTTTCTAAAGTTTAGTCCGTCATCTTGGATCCGCCATCTTTGAATCAGAAAATGTGACCTCTGATTCGTAATCAGAAAACCCTAAAACATTTACATCTCAAAGTCAGCAGAAAAAGGGTAATTTTCAAAAATTTGTCCACCATCTTGGATCCGCCATCTTAAAAATTTGAATTCTGACCTTTGATTCGTAATCAACAACCCCAAAAACCCCTGTATACCAATTTTTGTACAAATCGGTTAATTTTTTAAAATTCTGTCCGCCATCTTGGTTCCGCCATCTTAAAATTTTAAATTCTGACCTTTGATTCGTAATCAGCGACCCTAAAAACCCCTGTATTCCAATTTTTGTACAAATCGGTTTATTTTTGAAATTTTGTCCGCCATCTTGTATCTGCCATCTTGAAATTTTAAATTCTGACCTTTCATTCGTAATCAGGGACCCCAAAAACCTCCGTATACCAATTTTTGTACAAATTGGGTCACTTTAACAACGCATTGTGTGTCCAGAGTATTTTGACTATCGAAAATTGCTGTATATATACCTGAAATACATACATATCAAAAATAGTGAAATGTCCGAGGGACTTGGATCCTTGAAGCTTAAGTTCTAAGGAACAAAATAAGCCCAAAAACGTTTAGTTTGAGTAAAAATTTATTGAAAGCACGAATTTGGAGAATTTTTCGGGCTTTCTGGACTACTGTGCGCCGTCGCGGTCTCGGACGTGTAACGCATGAGCATACTATACGTTATACGTAGCCTCTTTCCTAGGAAATACCTGAGAAAATTGAAGGAAGGAAAAGAGTAGGCTAAAAAAAGAGTCAGGTTAGAGAGCGGCCCAGCTGTTAGCTAGCGGTCGACCGCCTACTAAGTTTCGAGTTTGGTCAGTAGGGTGTTCTGGTAAAATTACAAACTGAGTGGATCGCGGAAAAACACTTAAGGCTTTTCCCTTGTTAGTGATGTATTTAATTATTATATTATGTATGGTCTTATCATCGTCCTAAGTATAAATTATCGTTTATAGTTATTCAGCCAGAATTGAGATAATGATGGACCCTTACAGAATTGACCACGCTGAACATAATGGAGCAATTAGATTGATCAAAAATAATGTTACATAGGTGGAATAGGGTGGAGAAATAAAGGTGCTGACTACTTACAGCTGAAAATGTAAATTTAAAAACACTGTCATCATGATAAATGTACTACTAATGACTTTTTGATCTCTATGCTGTAAACACAAGTCTCCCCTCCTAAAAAATACAAAACAGCTTTCTTTTGAGGTTTTTAGAGATTTGTATATGAAAACATATAACTAGCTGCAAAAAATACATTTTCTGTAAGCCAAGAGCCCACAGTCTTAGTACTAAGTTTCTTAAAAACCAATTTTTTTAGATTTCTGAGTAAACGCAGCTTGTATACAAAGCTCACAAATATTAGATACTACAAGATGTAGATTAATGACCATATAAATGTTTCAATAATGATTACCTCTAACTGTTTGTCGTTAACGATATATGTACACTTTTGTCTTAATACTTAAATATTTTATTATAGTCATTGTGAGATAGAACTATAACCTGGAAATATTTTTACTCTTAACATTTTTTTAAAAAGCCTCCATTAAAAGTCAATACAGACATCACAAAAAATTAATTCATATAAATTAAATAAAGGCAAAAGACCAAATAAAATAAAGTATTCCATGTTTTCCTGACAAAAGAGAGATATAAAAATTGTGCAAAGTGGCTAACAATGCAAATTCACATATAAAGGTAAATTTGCGAGCTGCGTTAATCATAAAAATATAGTTGAATCCAGGCATTTACCATAGATAGCAAAAGTTAGGAATTTTTAAAAATCCTGCACGGTCAAACTAGGAATTTTCAGGTTGCAAGCTTTATATCCAAATCCCTTTTATTCCCATGTCAAGTAAAACTTTTTTACAAAGAAAGTCAGCAATCAAAGCTTTTGTAGCAAGAACTTTTGGATCACACAAAATCTCCTTTTCACAGCTGGCTAAACTTTTTGTTAGATTAATCGCCAAAATTTTCGAGTGCTAGCTTAATTATATCTGTAAACAAATAAATTTTGTTTCTAAAGCTTGCGAAAAAAGAAATGATTAGTCTCACGTTGATAACCATTATATATGTTTGGATAAAATTAGCCAAACAGGATCCAAAATTAATAAAATCCACACCCTATATAAACTTTGTAAAACTAGTTATTATGTTAAATTTGTCAAATATGTATTCAGCCTCTTGCCTTCCGGACTATTAGTTCTTGGCATTAATAAATTTGTTATCTATCTATCTATCTAAGAGAAAGAAAAGTAGAAAAATTACTGTGCTAGAACGGTAATCTGGAGGCGTTTCGTCGTCTAGAGACTTTTTCTTGTTCATACATCAATTTTCACTGTGACAAACTGGTAATTCTATTGTATAAACAGTCATTTTTACTGTGCAGAACAGTAAAAATTATGTTGCCAAAAGTAAAAAGTTCCTAGACGGCGAAAAATCACCAGATTACCGTTCCAGCAAAGTAATTTTTCCATTTTTTTTCTCTTAGTGTATTATGTTTTATTTATTGTTTTATAAAAACATTACGGTAGAAACATAAAATTTTAACGCATGTACGTTCCCGGCACTGATGTCTTAAATATCGTCAAAAACCGTCGAAACGGGTTTTTTTTTTTTATCTACTAGGAAATTTTTGCATCAATCGTAGAAAAGTGATTCAAAATATAAAACGTGCCGGAAAATTAAAAAAAAAAAGACTTCATGAGCCCCGATCGGTTCCGTAGTTATTTTGCAAATCACAAACCTGCATCTATTGGTTGTATCTTAGAAAATCTATGACTCGCGTTTCAATAAATATGAAGACGTACACTATAATAGATTTAAGGATTTTTACTAAAAAAAAATTGGTGCGTCGCTCACCTAACCTACTGACCACCCGATGTAGTGGGAGGTACTCGCACTGTATGTTCAGTGAGTGGTGCACCAAATTTTTTTCCACTATTGTAGCCCTAAAGATGCCCGCTGAATTTTAGCAAGATCTGCTCCTTTCTTTTTGCGCAACTTTGAAAAAACTAAGAAACGGCTCTTTGGAAAAATAGCCATAAATAAGTCGTGGGTAAACTTACTTGGAGCTATTTTTAAAAGTACTTTCGTGCGTTGAGACTTCCCTTACAGTATGTGTAAGTGCTGGCCAATAACATAAATTTAGAGTGATAAGAAGTTTATTCACCAAAAAAAGACAGTTTGCAGCTCCGGTCAGCGGTCTGGTTAGCCGCTATACGTCTAACTCCCCACAAATTTGTTTATAACTCTTCGAATGCTGTTATTGTTATGTGGTTGTAAATTATACTGTAAAATCAAAGTGACATCTGAATACCACTTTAAAAGTGCGTAGCCACTGTCTGCGGAATCGAGCGTGTAGCGGCAGCTGTTGACCGAAGCGCAGAACCGTCTTTTTTTTTCTAATAAACTTTTTGACTATTCCTAATTTTCAAATCAAACGTCATATAGTATGTTGTAGGGCAATTCTCGACGAACAAAAATGCTTCTAAAAGATCGGTCCAAGTCAGCCAAAATCTTTTATGATGTTATTTCGAAGGATACCTTTAAGTTTTTTTAAATGTTTTATAAAAAGTTAGGAGCTGATCTTGCAAAATAGGATAAGCATATTTGAAGGTATAAGACCCGCATTCTAACTAAATTTTTGGTCCTATTAATTCAAAGAAAGCAATTTTTTATTGCAACTAAGCTAATAAATGAATCAGAGCTTCTAAAGTAATTTTGATTGAAAATTTTTTATTTTTACTCACGTTTTTGAGGTAAGATTCGAAGTTTACTCGTAATTTAAAAAAAACGTTTTTGTCCGTTTTGACAATTTCTTCAACAATAACGCCCAAAATGTACTTGCATTAAAATTATATTTGTTAATCAAGACAATCTTGTCGAACATGTGAGAAAGTAGAACCTTAGGTAATATTTGTATTGGCGAATATACTTAATCTATGTAAATAATATAAAAGTATTTGTTCTCCATGATTGCAGCTGTCTAGGTAGTTAGTACTAATAATAAACATTTATCTTGATAATCGAAGCTTGCTTGCAAATTTATTTTACTTGCATGAGTAAGCATCCTTAGCGATTTCCAGAATTCATTGTTTTTCTATATAAAGTTGCAAAATAAGGTATAATTAATTTCATTTTCATTTATCGTCCTTGTTTAACCGATAAAAGTTTATCTTAAATGAAATTTGGTTCAACCATTTTTTCGGGCTTTTCAGGAAAATACATACAGCCAAAAGTTTTCTTACGACATTTTTGCTTCATTATAATGAATTCTCCAACAGCTCTAATTTATAGAAAAATATATGAATCTATATGCTGACCATAGACAGCTGTAATTATGAACTATTAAAACTCCTATATGATCTTACGTATGAAAGTAGCTTTTTTTTTATATAAATATTAGTGGGTACAGGTGGAGGTACACACACTTCTTACAAATTAAATTACTGTTACCAATTAAATTATTCGAATAAATTCAAGCTATTCACTTTTTTAAGTGTGAAAGATCGTTTGGGACTTGAAAGCTAAGCTTATTAATAGTATATTTTACTATCTGTTAGCTTTTTCGATGTCATCGTAAAACTATGGATAATGAAAAATAGTGACTAATCGATATTATTCCTTGATCTGTCGCAAACAAAAAAGAACTTAAAAAAAATCAAATGTTATTAGCTTTTGTTCTCAAAAAATTGCAAAAGGTTGTATTTCAAAAATTTGTAGGTTAAATTTTCATTTTTGTCCAAAAAATTCATCTTCCCTGATTCTGGTAAAAAAAAAAATACAAAGAAAACAATTTTTTATATGCCTGTATTTTAAAGATATTGCAAATTTCGGGGTTAAGTGAAATTTATTGTTAAGGTTCTTATTTTTTGCCCTGATTAATTTTTTTCCCTGGTTCTGTTTCAGAACACAGAAAAAAAAAAAAAAAACCTAGTTTTATCTGCCTGCGTTTTGGAGATATTTTAGAATTTTAGGTTAAGTAAGATTTGCAGGTAAGGTTTTTATTTATTAGCCTGATTATTATTTTTCCTAATACGGTTAAAAAAAATACAAATAAACCAACTTTGACTCTGCTTGCGTTTTCGAGATAATTCAAAATTTAAAGTTAGTAAAATTAGTAGTTAGGGCTTCCATTTTTTGGCCTAATGAATATTTTTCCTTGATTCTGTGTCAAAAAAATGAATTCAAAATAAATATCAACCTCCAATCTGTTGTGGTTTGTGAGATATTCTAAAATTCGAGATTAAAGTGAAATTTGTAGGTTATCTAATGATTTTACTGCCTTAATAATATTGTTCCTTAATTCTGTTACAAAAAAACTAAGAATTGAAAAAAAACCCACTGGCTTTATTAGTTCTTGAGATATTGAGATTTGAATAAAAAAATCAACGTAGCTCACTGTGAGGCGTGCGTGTAGATAGAGCGGGGGGAGGAGGGGTGAAGTGAATCCATGATAAATATGAGGTTGGGGGCTCGTGGTGGGTTTATGAGGAGAGGGAAGGGGAAATTAGTCACAATAAAAAAACCAGGAGGAATTGAACAAATTTTACCTTTAATTGTGAGGTGTTACTGAGGAGTTGTGGGGGTTGTGTGGGAGGTATTAGAGGGGTTGGGGGGAGAGGGCTTACGCCAAACCGACTAACATTACCATATAATATAGTAAAATGTATACATATACATGTATACAAATACTTCTCAGTGTTCAATTTTTCATTTAAATATATTTAACTCAATAAATTTAGAATATCGAATGTTAAGTTCAATACTTATACTCTCTAATGCTATTATTCGTAACATTAGTTATTTGTGAAAAAGTTTAAGAATGATTGTTATCACTTGTGTTAGTTTCATGTAGGGATATAGACAATTTTTAAATGTTTAAAATATTTGATTCCAGTAGTTTTAACTTCTTATTACATAGGCATATAACACTACGTATATATATATAGTAGTATGGTTTCAAGGCGAGTACTCGCTCCCCCCGCACCCTCACAGCTCCCCTCCATAGTCCGTCCTACCCACCCCCCCGGCTCCACTCCAAAAATTTTTTTTTGTTCTATCGTAAAATTTGGCTCCACTATTATTATCCGAGATATATACAACTTAGTCACACTTTCTATAAACTTTGGGTCTTATCAATTGAATTACACTATAGAATTTTAGTTTAATGTAGATGATGTATTAAAAAATCCATCTTAAAGTATATAGGTGATTCTGTATACAATTTATTATCCCAAACCATATCTGATTACATATGGCATTAGATACGGTATTACATGTGACGCTGCATAAAGGATTTCGGATTGGTACGGCATTATTTAATTCCATGAGAAAAAACATATGAAATTACAAGTCCAAATTAAAAAAAAATTTGGTCATAAATCTGGCTGCTCATTGGTCAATGATCAGTTTGTTTCAAAATAATCTGGTTTCTCTAGGATAATCATCTTTACTAAAAGAATAATAATTATGCGTAATATTAGAGTAAGACAGAGTATACCATAAGAGGCGTGTGCATGGAAAGCAATACTTATGTGAAAAAGTAGTTGTTTGGATTTTACATAAAAAAGATATCAATCATGATTGGAGGTTGTGAAAAAATCTGCAAAAATAATTCCTCAAAAGAAAACATGGTATAATAAATCTTAACTGATTACGTGTATTTGCTTTTAGCACAGAAAAAACTCTATTATAATTCATTGGTTAATGAAAGTATTTAGTTACAGTAGAAAAAGCAACATGGTCTTCTGATACATTTTATTTATGATGTTTACATTAATATTTTTAATCATAATCAAAAAGACTTTGTTCTTCAACATACAATAATAATGCTATTTAAATTTTTTGATTAACTCTTTAGCTATTTAAAAAAATTAGTTTTCTAAATACTAATACCTTTATAACAGATGAGATTTTTCTAATGTTGAATGGTTACTGTTTTTATCTTTAATGAATTATTTAATAAATCAGAATAACATTAAATATAAGTAATAAAAAAAATTAAAAAATAATATCTGTATAAAAATAGTAAATTACTTTAATACAACAAATTTCAAGTCAATCGGGATCCACTAGTGTCACACAACTCGCAAAACTCGTTCGATTTATCGCCAGAGAGCGACACAGAACGAGGCAATGACCTAAATGAGGCCCTCATAGAATCGGACAGCAAAGAAGAGAATCATAGTAGTAAGGCAATCATAAATTTAAGCGCTCTAGCAAAATACGGAGTATGCAGAACAAGGCTTCCTCAAGAACTATCAACATGGGTGCCGAGGGAAAATGAGGACCAATCACCACTTCAAAAAGTAAAGAAAGTTGAGGACCATTCATTCAGATATTTGGATAATTTGATTTTTTGCACAATAACGGATAGCGTTCCTGATACCGAGACTATTGATTCACTTTATGAACGCGGCTACATAAACCCGATAGCCTTAAACAACGAAACAAATGCAGTCGCAAACGTAATGTTATCAAAAGTCAGAAAGGTATACGTGATACGTATGTAATTGAAAAAACACTTTGACGACAGCGCACTGAGATCCGATAATAAAAAATGTTTGGTGTCTCTAAAAGCGCTAATTGTGGTAAATGAAATAAAAATCATAGGATTAGTAAGAGACATAGCGATTTTAAAGATGATTCAGTGGCAATACTTGGTGAAACAAATAAAAGAAATTTTAAAAGATCTCAGAGTAGCAGCCACACTATACCAAATACACTCATAGTACCGCCGGCTGACCAACGATATAAAGTCATAAAAGAGTACCACCAGTCTACAGTCAGTGGACATAGAGGAATGAACAAGACCTACAATAGTATTGCACAAGATTTTTATTAGATAAATATGCGATCGGAAGTAAGGTGATTCGTGCTTAGCTGTAAGACTTGTAAAACCAAGAAACTCGTTTGGGTAAAAGCGAAAGAAGCCATGCTCATCACAGACACTCTAAGTAGGCTCTTTGAAAAAATATCCATCAATTTCTACAGACCTGTGAATAAACTCTTGGGCCACAGAGACACACATATACTGAACACACTTCATGATTAAATCAATAGAAGAGTTTGCTTGATTGTTTAAATTGACAAAATGGAAAGCACATCATCTTATCCTCAAAGTAACGGCGTTATCAAGAGGATGCACCACGTACTCTGTGAATATCTAAAAGCGTTTATCGACAAAAATGACAAATAGGATGACCTTTTACCCCTATCTGCTCTTGCATATAATACGTCAGAGCATGAGAGTACGCCATACATGCCCTACAAACTACTTTTTGGGCAGAGATCCCGCATATTAGCGAGCTTTAAACGTCAACAAGAGCATTCAACGCATGAGAAATATTCCGGAAAAATAACCGAGTTTTTAACGGAAATGCGCACCATAGTAGCAATGAAACAAGTGCAAGCTAGATTCTGTTCAAAATACTTTTATGATAGAACATTGAATGCTATGATCTTCATGGAAGGAGAGTCCGTGTTTGTCCTCAAAGAACCATCGAAAGGTAAATACGACACACAATAAGAAGGGCCGTACGAAATACCAAAGATTGACTATTCTAGAAAAAATGTTAAACCACAGCAAGAGAAACAAATAGAAGTCCTGCACGTCGACAAAATAAAAAGGATCACATACTAAAGGCTCTACCCCCAGATAGAAACGCGTAAATAATAGAGACGTAAGATTTGTAAGACGAAAACACACAGGGGAAAAAAGACAATACGGGAAAGATACAAGAAAAAATTTTTCATAGCAAATAAAGAAGAATCGCAAATAAACGATGGCACCACGCGTTTCTACACTCCTTCTATCAGCGAAAGAAAACAATTAAGCACGAAAATACGAGTACAACATATGACAGAGACTTCAAACGAATTGCGGAATCTCCAATACTTAGAACCTCTCCCCCCTTTTTTTCAATTTTTTGCAGACCTGGGACCAGCCACGAAAAATACACATCAAACCATTTTGTTAATGACATGTAACGGAAAAAAAATTTAGTGTAAACCCAGAGTTTCACAGTAAATGCAATTCTCATTCAGGTGCATTGGGAAAATACAAGAAGAAAGAGAAAGTTGATGAAATTTTTTCTAATAACAGCACAATGGTTGTACACCCAACAAGTGGGATGATTAAATTATTAATCAGTCGATGAATTTATATTTGGCAACCCTTAAATCGTTGTTAGTTTAGATTATTATCTCTTGCATAAAAAAATAGCGAGGAGTGCGAGCATTATATAAAAAAAAAAAAGTCAAAAGACCCAATAATAGAATGAACCCAAAATCTAGTGATACTACCACAATAACAAATCAAGTAAAATATACACATTACTGTAATTACGATAACGGCATTAAAAACGTAGTAACATTATGTAACTTACACAAACGTGATTGGTGGATTTCAAAGGAAGCATGAAATGACAGAATTAATATTACAAAATATTTTTAATCACTTCGATTAACAATCGTCACATTGGTTAATAACGATATTCACCCAAAGAAATTATTTTATCAGCTATGCACTCAGTTACAGTACCGTCATTACCATGTTTGCAGAAAATCCTTGTTTCATTACCCTCAAAAAAAAAATTTTAAAAAGACGAGATAGAGGTTCACCATCGTTCAACCTAGAAGACCGGCAATCTTTTTGCTAATCTAAAGAAAAGGGCTGACTACAGTCGAGTAAAAGCAGATTCAATAATAATCGATTAATTAATCACGGAAAGTTCTGAGAAAAAACGTTTTTATCAAAACTTCAAACGAGACTAAGTACAAAAAAAATGTGGAAATAAGAACACACATCATACATACATACACAAAGTGGAAAGAATACTTTTGAAAGAAGTAATACCTAGGTAAGTCTCACAAATTTAGTTCGAACGCCCTATATAGATGCATCGATGTACGATCACAAAAGGCTTACAGCAGTCATAAAGTGACACACGGCCGAAAGCAATCTATCAACTTTACGACCAGAGCAGCAAGCTCCAGCAAGATGCTATCGAACGAGAGAATTGACCTCGCGGAGAGAAAAAGTTTATAAGAAATCCTCTTTAGATTATACCAAGCCTCTATCTACTACCAACAAAATCCAACTGACAAATTGAAAAAAAAAAAGAAATACATCTTTTACCCTAAAATAACTATGAGTGTCATAAATAGACACCAGTCAGGTTAAATATGAGATAATCTCTCACGCTATAAGCATATCCTCTAACATCCACTAAAATTAACCATGTAAATAGCGACATAGCATATAAGAATAATTGTATCAATAATTATAAAATAACTAAATCAATTGAAAAAAAGGCTATTAATAAATAACCGAAGGATTGAAATAAATTAAGCTAAGAGTACTATGTGTAAGAGGGAATGCCAAATAAAATCATGTAAAAAAAGGAATCGATGAACGACATCAACATACATATTGTTGTAATGCCGGCATGCTTGGTGCGAAATATTGCAGCTACCTTAACGCGCCTTCTCTTTCTCCTCATTCGCGAAAATGGAAGTGTCTATTCCAGGGGGGGGATCCTCTCAATTGATCTGCTATAGATTGTTCAGAGGTAACGGTCGGCACGGACACAGCCAAACCAACGATGAAGGGCGGATGACAATAGCATTACGCTGGGACCGATCGTCATCTAAACGCAGGTACACCAGCCCGACAATAAAACTCGGGAGCAGAGGAAAGACCCTATGTGAACATTAAAATACAATCTTATTACATAAGCTTGTTGTAATAGATATTATAAAAGATGGAAGAGCGCTACACAAAAACAAAAATGTATACACAATACAGACAGCATTGATATAACCCGTGGGAGAAACGAGGATCAGCAGAAAAAGACTACCTCTTTGCTCCTTAATGAGTAAAGGCGTAGAATACAAGCAACGGGACCCAAACATTACTTGAACCCCTACCCTCAACATACTTGGAAATCGCCGTCAAGGACGACGTGGTCACAGCCTGGGACGCATATAGCTATTCGTCCGTCCGCCCTGCCCTAGCCAAGGGCTCTTTCGAACGGGGCAGTGCATGGTAGGCAAGGGGAGAGTGAGTCAGGAGAAGGAAGAGAGACTAGTCCTAACGCTCGAGAGAAGCAGACATATCTGCTCCGGTTCGCGACTTACACTTGGCTCTTCCCTTGGTCTCCAATTAAATAAAGAACTATTAATCTCACTTGTCGTGCACTTATTTTCCGATCACCATATTAAACGTAGCCCCACGTAAGACCATTAAATTGTTATTTTTATGGAGTGTATTCAAAAATTTTAAATCAGTAATAAATATTAGTTTAAATGATAAATCATTTTCAAAATTATTATTGAAAATTGGTAAATAAGAAATAGAATCGTTTAACATTCCTCAGAAATAAATACAAATGATGTATGTTCTAAATTATTTATTGATTCCGATGATTATGCAGTAAATAGTATAATTTTAACTTCGAATATATAGCGGGGTTAATAAGTCAGACAATAATATATATATAAATTTTCCAATGGAAGTGTTGAATTATATGCGTGAAGGCTACCCGACTCATGAACTTCACTTGAAAATAATGCAATGGTGATGTTAATTAGAAATTTGAGTATATTATACGGTTTGTACAATGTTACACGCTTAAGAATCACTAAATAAATGCAGTACAACTTACAAGCGGGTATAGTAACTGGAGAAAAAATAGGAAATAGAGTTTTTATTCCAAGAATTACTTTAAATACAGGAAACACATATAAATTAACATCTATTTTATGTTGTTTGATCATCTTATATCGTTTAATTATTTTATAACAATACATGGCATGATGTATTCAAATCACAATGAATCTATTCTGTTAGAAAAAGTGGATTTAAAAGGTTGTAGAAACGTAAGTAATTAGAGAGCCTTACACATACTAATAAATCAGAAAATTTTAACACTTATTAGTGTACTCATATTTGAATATCTTATTTAAAATTACTATGCAATTACACTAATGTGTTATACTAATATATTACATATCATAAGTATGTACAAAGTCCATCTCGTTGCCTCCTGAGAGGTGTGGAAAAATAGATGAACAAATTAGATCGTATAAATATGTATTGAATCATTTTTGACATGTAATGTTTTAAGTGTATTCATTTTTACTTAAATGATTTCAAAAGAAGATAGAAAAATTAGATGATATAAAAATGTATTTAAAAATTTTTTGTTTATGTTTTACGTTAATTTGTTATTATTTGAATACTTTTATGTATTAAAAAGTATAGAACATAAATTTTTCAATATTAATATGCGTAATTAAAGTAAAGGTATGATTGTAACAGTACAAAAATTTAATATTTTAGGAATTATATTCATAGAGTATACACAAAGTTTCATTAATTTCTACAATAATTGTATAAAAACATTGTGAAAATTATATATGGGAGCTGCAAGGAACCTGCGGGGGAGTATGCAGGGGAGCTAAAGGAATTTGGCGGGGAGCGTAGGAGGAGCGTAGGGGAGCTATTACAAGAAAAAGTTGGGTTAAAAATCGTTTTAGGAGTTATTTTATCGATTTTAGCTGCAATTGCTTTGAATAATATTTTTACTTTTAGGGAAATAATTATTATTTTATGAATAATTTAAATGATTTTTCCTAAATTGTTTTTTTTTTACTATACAATACTAAAATTATTGTAGCTTACAAATCAATTATGAACATAAGAATAATATTGTTGATTTTTTATTCAAAAAAAAGTTGCGGATTTAATGGAGGATTAATTGTAATAATAATAATAATAACAATAATACTCCTAATAATAATCATCATAACCCTTAAAGGTCATATTTTATGTTCTTTAAAGTGGTTTATATAAGTGAACTATCTTAATTTGAGATCAAAAAGATAAAATCTTAAATAATATAAGGATGTGATTTTTATTATACTTGTACAAATAATACTATATTTTTATCGTGTATAAACAATAAAGCTTGCCCTATTTCTGCAAATCTGTAAAAGGCAATTTTTTCATCTTAGTCAATTTAGAATAAATGAAATTAATTACCATTATCGCAGTATCAGGAGTATTTTTAACCTATTTTAGTACATGTGATTTTTTTTTAATGAATAGGAATGTGATATAATATATAAAATTGACAAAATTTAGTTTTAAAAGAACAATAGAATTTCTAAAAATCATTTCTCATGTTATTCCGTTGAAAGTAATAATTTTATAACTAAATATTTTTTTAATTTAAATAATTATCTTAACACACTCATTCGTCCAATCCACAACACATTTGATTTAGTTATTTTCAATTATTCTATGATATTATATAAGAAAAACATTTTTTCACTCGTCAGTATATTGATATTTATTTAGGAAAGTATTTTTCTTCATTATCTATTTATGTATTAAATAAAATATGATTGCTTATAATTTCTTATTGTTCAATATATAGGCTTGTTTTGATTCGATTTTTCTTTACTATCTTATTGATTTGGTATATAGTTATATTGTATTGGTGGGTACAGATCAACAATGACGATTATAATATTGGATTTACATAATTTTTTTTTGTCAATGATTCTAATTTGATTCATTATTGTTTTTTCTACTATAATTTTATTTATTCAAGGGTAAGATGGGCTTGGTTTAGTACCTTATTCTTAAGTCATATAGTATTAAAACGTTTTAAGCTATGATTCAGAAATATTAATTATTTTAATGAATTAAATTTCAAAGATTAAAATAATAATATTTTTATAATAATACCAAAAATATTAAAAGTTTTAATATTTTAATTATTACTAAGGAATAATTAGTTAATTGTTTATGTAATAATAAATGAGTTTACTAAAAGAACATGATTTTTTTTTTTTATGACTTCCTGCTGCTATAGCAGCATTGACAGCAGTATCTTCATTAATTCACTTCTAATCATCAGTGACTATAATTTTTTTCTATTGATTAGTGTTTAATTATTTTATTTCTAAAATTATAAATTTTTTTTTGTTTTTACATGGATTGGTATAGTTGCATGATTTATAGGAGAAATGTAATTGAATTTCAAATATGTTACAAATAAAAGGATATTTTATTTAGCAATATCTCTATAAGTTTTATTGTAAGTTATTCATGAAATAAAATGTTTTTATTTCCAAAAAGTTTTCCCAAGGGAACAATTTATTTTCTTACATGTAGGCTTATGTTGTCTTAGATTCAGGAGTATTATATATACAGCATCTGACAAAAAGAAATAAATTTCCTTGTATTTTTCAACTATTTCATTTAGACATATGTAGACTACAGACACTATAATTATCCTTTAGAATTTATTATTCACTGATCTATTACAATGTATAATTTAATTAGTTTTGTATTTATTTACCTAATAATATACGATGTACATCAGTGTTTGTTTTATTAAAATAATGCAAGATGTAGTTATATACCGAATATATGAAGGATTTCATACTTTTATAGGTGGAACAGGATTATAATGGGAATAACTTTATTCACTGTATCTAAAATTATTCATTGAATAAGTACTTTTTAATGTTATTTTTATGTATTTTTACCGCCTTTCTTGAAAATTGATAAAAATTAACTATCTTTAAATATTATATATAATCCTGACAGGATTCCATCATTAAACACCATAATATTACTTTCTTTAGAAATCGTCATCACTTAATGTGGACGTTTAATTTTTGAAAAAATTTTAACAGATTGAATAAGTTATTTACTTAAATTGTTTGAGAAATAACTGTTTCTTCATTAACTAATAGTATTCAGCAGTTTTAACTTTTATTCATTCAGTTTATTGTTTAATTTGTATTCTATTAACAGGATGTTACTACTTTTACTCTAGGTTTTTTGGGTTGCTTCTTGCGAATCAGAGGTTTGCTTGGAATAATTCAAAATAGTCTATCCAATACGGCGGAAAACATAAATTTATTCGTTTTAGTTTGCTATGAAGTTCAACTACGTTGTTTTTAGGTCACTCATTATGAAGTAGTGGTCACACTTAAGAAAATCTTAGCAGATGGTTTAGTATGGCGTATAAGATGGTAATTCTTTTATGATCTATGATAAATTTGTTAGATTAGTAGCATTAGAAATGATACTTTTTTTGCATGCTTATTTCGAATCCCAGGTGATATTATTGATATATGAAGTTATTTAGTTCGTCGAGCAGACAAGTGACATATATAAAGCGAAAATTTATCTACATTTAACAAACATTAACACCCATACGACAAAAGTATTATCCTTTACCAGTAAGTGAGATTTATAAAACAACCAGTGTAAGATTGTTAGGTGCTAACATTTATCAATTATAATAGAAAAATATTCAGTAAGCGTCATTTTAAATGCTGAAGTACGTTTTACTATCTATACTGCTTAATTGATATGTATCTGCTTTTGTTTTCTCAGAATTCTCATTATAAGGTATAGTTTTGCTCCGAAAACAGTGTATTTTTTACTTACAATACGTATCTTCTTTTTATTTTAATACTTATATCTGTTAATTTTGAATCAATAAATATTCACTGGGAGATCGACGATGTCAGTTTGAAGAGCATATTAAATTTATAGCAATTATTTTATTTCTTGATCTAGACAAGTAATAATTGCTGGAAAAAATACTGTCTCTCGCGCTATGGGAAGAAGAATCGCGTATTCAAATAATAATTTAGGTCCTAAACTGTAAGATTATATCATACTGTTAATACTCGTGTACAATTAATTACGGACTAACTGTTATCTTATGGCTGTTTCGATGAAATTATTGTACAATATAAGTGTCTTAGCAATTTTTCTGAATAATACGGTTTAAAAAATCATGTTTTATAATGGTAATAAAAAAGTTTAGTATACAAGCTTGTTGCTTTACATTGAGAAAAAGTATGCTAGCACACTAGTCAGTGTAGAAAATAAATTTATATATTCATTCTTGTAACACGCGGAGATACTAAAACAAAAACACCCATATCCTAAGATATGAGACACAATAACCGTTAAACATGATTTTTCAACCCTCATGGATTAAAACACAACAACTAAGTTCACAGCTAGTTAACAAGTTACTATTTATGTGTGTATGAGGAATTGTATTTATTATTTATTATATAGACAAACATTAAACGAATTATTAAGTATTTATTAATAATTAATAATAATCGGGTAAGTGTCATAATTACCAGGTAAAAGTAATGAATTTAATAAAACACACAAAAGTAAAGGGAAAATACACTGTATTTTAGTGGAACTATGCATGATGATAGGAATTCTGACAAAAATGATGAAGATAGCAATAGAATAAGTACTTTGGAAAGTAAAAGATACTTATACATTTCTTGCAACCGTGACACTAACGTAAGATGTCACAATCATTAAATGAAAGCCACTTATAATCTTACACTAATTTTTTATGAGTCTTAAACTAACTTACTTACTAGTACAAAATATTTTAGCAAATGTCGTAAGAGCGTCACTATTTTTTAACTTTTCAATAAATTCTCGTTCTATTTATGTCAATCGTCTGATCTATGAATTAAATAACTATATATATTACCAGTAAAACCTATCATTTGAAATACAACTACAAAAAATTGTTTTATTACTAATGTTATTGTTCTAACGAATGTATCGCACATTATTTAAATATTTTCATTCTATTAACAATACGGGACATTCTACTTGAAATAATTCAAAAGTCACTATAGATTCGCAATCAGACATTCCAGAAACTAAAGGAGACTAAATTCTAACTCGACTGTGCAAAAACTCTACATTTTTCAGGTAATTGTGCTTTTTAAAATATTGATTTTAATTGTTTATGCGAAATTACGAATTGTTGGCAGCACAAGAAAATATTAAGCCTCACTTTTCTGTGTGTAAAATAAATATATCTGATAAAAAAAAAAATTGAGTCGATATCTTCATTCTGTCTCAAGATTTAGGATTTTTAAACGAAAAATAACAAAATCAGCATTTGTGCATCCAACATTCTTCACACTCAACTCTCTAACAAAAAAAATGAAACACTACACTTCTTTCTTCCTTGCTACCCTTTCCCATAATGAGGAAAAATTTCTCTGTTTTTTCCGTGATTATTTTAGGGATCAAAATTTTTGTCCCCTCCATACCCCCCACACCCTCTCTGGAAAATTCTTAATATTATTTTTTCAATGTTATCATAAGGTCACGGTCGTCAACTTTCCCCTCTACGTCCGTCCATAGCCCCGGCAAATTCCTGCTTGTTGCAACTTGGTGGCGGCTTGACTACCCCCACCACCGCTTTTATTGGATTGGGATTAGTCGTCTCTTCTTCTAGCTCACTGCCTGTCCTAGAATAACCTGGGAGAACAGCGTCTATTGGACAGAGCAGTAGTTATTGCATATTGCCATGACGGCTGAACATGACCTTTACTACTTTATCTGTAAGTATTTTATGATGTTGTGACCTTATATTTTTTTTCTCACGGGATATGCATCTTTATTTACGGAGACACTTCAGATAATCGTAAAATTACATGATATTCGTGATCACCAAGCTCTTGACCCCGATAAATCTCCTCAAAGGTTAATTATCTTGTATTCTTAGACCATTTATTTTGCTGCTCAGCCCAAATAATTTCAATACTACTTTTCGATCGCATCCATCCGCTATGAAGATAACGATTTTCTATTTTTCCAGGCATATTAAAGTCAATTTGTCAACATAGACTCATGCAAGTAAAGTAGACAAGTTTTTGACCGTGGAAAACAAAATATTTAGTATATTGTAAGCTTTATAGTATTTCATTATGCACACATCGCTGGTGTTAGAATATTAATTGAATCACTGACTCCCTTTACCTCGTATGTCATGCTATTTGAACATTACCATAAAAATGTCCGCCAATTACTCTAATTTTACCAGTAGAAAAGATATTAAGCTGATACGTATTTTATCTTACATAGTAAAAGTACAAATGTAGTATTTATTTATATTTTATCTTAGTATATTTTAACAGAACATCACAAGCTAAGCCAGGTGTTGCATGATAATTTTCTAGGTTCAAGTTAAAGGCATTGAGGATACGATAACGATTTGTCCAGCGCAAAAGCAATATACTTAATTAAGACCGAAAAACAAATAAAATTAAGCGGAAAAGGATAAAGATTTTTGACATACCTTTTGCTGGCTCTTTATTACTGTTTTTATTTTTTTAAGAGATGTTGCTATCTTCTTCACATTCATTATAGCTACATTTTAGAAAATTCCTAATCCTTATTGCTTCATGATGCTAATATGCATGGTTATTCTCAACAACATACTTGTATTGATATTATTACAATCGCCTTCATGCGCTACTAGTTTTTGTATGAAGCAAAAATGTTAAAGAAAACAATCACAAATACATGTAAGATGCTTATGTTCAGACAATTCTTCATGCAATAAATGCGTTGTATTTTGTATCCAATCAAAGTGATATTTACATTTTATATCAGCATACTCTATAATATTTGTCTTATTTTCGAACATATAAAATCTTTTATCAAGAAAACGATTGACATGCTTTCCTTTTTTCTACACATTTAACGAGACGATAATATATATTATAATATTAAAATAATGTAGGCTTACTAAGATCTTATCCCATTTTCAATTTTTCTTACATAACATAAATTTGTCTGAATCTTAATACCATCAAAGTTGTAATGGGTTACACGCGCAGGGGGACGCACGAAGTGGGACCTGGGCGGACGCCACCGTCCTGCTGTTCATGACGTCCACAACTCGGTTGATGTCACCCGGGAACCCTCGGTGACATTCCTCCGAAAACAAAGCAAATCACTGCTGGCCTACTGCTTCTACCTACAGCTAACGCAGGCACCCTGTTCACCACAAACTAAGCTCTCAAAGCGCACATTTCACAAACGTGCGTCACCACAATAGAGGCTCCTACCGGAGCACTATCTATAGGCATAGGGCAGGAAAAAAAGACGACACACACACTTATACACAATAAGAGAACATCCTGTATAATTTCATGATTGAAAACTCCAAACTCCCACTTGCTCCATTTTTCAAATTATCTAGGAAAATCATTTATAACAACAATACTTGGATATAGATGGGCATATAACTTTATTAAAAAAATTTATGTTGTGGTCAATATTTCGTAGCACGTAGCAACCTCTTCACAACATATAGAAAATATGAAATATATAACAAAATCAACTGATTAAGTATTATGACAACAAATATTATAATATAAACAAAAGATAACCATGATACCCAGAAGTACCACAAGCACCAACCATATGGATTACATTATTTACACATCAGTACAGAAATTATTAATAAACTAGATACATTAGTACAGTGAAATTTAGTGCTAACATCAATGGGGACGACAGCTTAGTTTTCAGGGCCAAGTCCTACGTAAAGAACTGGTAAAACAAGTTTGGAAAGAGCCACGAGCAAAAGTAAAGGTGAGTGTCTGAACACAAAGCACATGTAGTAGAATGGGCTGACGGCGATGGATAAAGAACGCACATGGGTAAAAAACCAATCAATAATAAAATAATATTGACATTATTGATTTTGAACTGCTAAATATTATATTTTTTGATATTGTCAATGAAAGTTGAATGTATAACCGATAAGTGGTTTTAGTCTGTTGTTTTATTGATATTATTAGTATGACGAAAAATGTGTAACAGCTTGAGGAATTTCCATTGAAATCTTACTGAATTCAAAAGTCATTAAAAGTGATTTACGGCTCATGCAAACATTTTTGAAAACTAATAAAGAATTGTTGACTGCTCGCGCCAACAAAGGTAACGCTACAGTTGTGATGGAATTTTGTGACTATATCAACAGGGTTGAACGTTGATTAATTAATATTAAGTATTACTGGGAGTTAGTTCGGGACCCTACGTATACACTTAAGAATCCTGCAAAGAAGCTTTTAAAATTATGAGAAACTAGGAGTTTCTTGGATTTGTGTAAATTCACTAATAGTATTTGTTAAATCATTGAGAAATCCTACTATTCAAGAGCATACGGTCTTATTAAAATTCATAAACTGGGTAATTCTGCACGACTAATTGTTTTTTACACTGATAGTCCTACTTATATCATTGACAAGTAGATATCGTTATTAATTAAGCAAAATATTCCCAAGTCTCCGTTCTCGTTAAATAATTTATATTAATTAAAAAAAAATCTCGATCATCTTAAGATCCCATCCAATTACTTTTTACTCTCATTTGAAGGCATTTCTTTGTACGCTAACCGATCCGTTGAGTTGATTCTAAGGGAAATGAGTAATAAATGGTCCCTCTTTAAGGATAAGGTATAGATATCAGAAAGGGAGTTTATGGATGGGGTTGATTTTCTCCTTAACTCTACCCAATTTACGTTCAATTTAAAATTCTATAAAAAAAGTATGGGATGCTTTATGGGTGGTTGCTCCAGCCCCTTTTAGCTACAGATAAAAATGATACCTAATTTACGCAATCCTGTTCTCCTTTACAAACGGTACGTTGATGATGTGTTCGACCTTGTCAAAACAACGGATGTTCAATTAGTTCTAGATGCATTAAATAAATTTAGTCCTCACTCACAATTCACCATGGAATTCAAATTTGAACAATCTCTTTCTTTCTTAGACCTTAAAATTATTGAGCAAAAAGAGGTCTGCTTGTTAGATTGGTATGAAAAGCCGAGTGATGCGGACAGAATGTTAAATTTCTTTTCCCATCATCCTAAACACGTAAAAAACTTAATGATTTTTAGTTTAGTTGATAAATGTTTTAATTTATATGAACCATGCTTTAGATTAACAAATGTAACTTATATGGAATCGTTACTTGTAAAAAATTGCTATCCGACATCGTTAATAGATGAGATCATTAAACCTAGTCTTTATAGTTTACACTATAGAAAACACTTAAATAACCATACTACCTAAGCTTCACGTTGCGCAGAGTTTACATTAAACTTAGTAAGATCATAGAAGAGGTGAAACAAACTTAGTCCAGCGAGTAAGCAAAATATTGATAGAGCGCGGTCTTTACTTTTTGTACAAGCATACGCGTACAGAGCACTAGTATGCAATTCGGTAGTATAAAATTTTTCAAAGCTATACAGTCATGACGATGTGGTGATTATTGGAAAGAGCTCTTAACTAATTTTTTTCTTGTTCATTTACTTAGTTTTTTCGGGACTTTTAAATGTTATTTTTTTTCTTCATCAAAGGTAGCCCACAATTAAATCGAAAATTTAAGCAATGAACGAGACTCGAAGGATGTATACTTAAATTTTATGAAACTTATACGTAACGTGGGCTCTTGCGGAAGGCCATGAAGCCTTGATAAAATATGATTCAATATCCCTCAGTTGTTATTATAAAACTGGGTACTCCAAGAATAGATTATGAGCTTGCCATTGATATCAAGAAATTGTAGGTACATCAGCATAAATTATGAAGTATTGTATCGAAAATATTATTGTGTATGCATTCAGCAAAAATAAACTGTTTGTCGTCAGCAAGCAGACACTCAATAAGTGTGTGCAAAGTTTAAATAAGACAAAAGATAGTTTTATCTATGGACTGGCCTTTTCTTTTCTCACTCGTACGTCGAGCAGAATATGTGGGAAGTATTGCTATTAAAGAATAGTTTCATTCTTATCATCAACTTTTATAGAGGGTGATAGACAGATAAATTTATCCTCCCCATGAACCGTGAGAATTTCTTAGTATTATTTGTTGGCTTTTCATCGATACTATTTTCATTTTTATCAATTCTTCTTGAACAGTAACATATACATCAGTCTGAACTTTATTTTGTCTGGCAGCATACTTAAACATAAGGTTGTCATTGCTTTACCTTCTTCCTTTATTGGCTTAAAGGGTAACTTGTAAGCATAAGTATTTTTGAAATAGTTATTAAACACAGATGGACTCCTCTAGGTCACTTTCTTTGTTTTCGTCACAATTTCGCAAAGAGGTTTAGTAAACAGTTCAAAAGTCTTACTTAATACTATTCCAACTCTATCTTTTCCAATCTTAATCAGTCCGCACCTTTTTTGACGGCTTCTCTTGCCTTTATTGATGGATAATTCAGGTATTTCATTTCTTCTTTTATGTTAAGGCTTCAACCTCGTGTGTGATTCTTAAGATAATTATTCACAAACATCTGATACATATGCAGCGATATTATTAAATTTTTTATTTGTCTCTCTACATCAATAACAACTAGACCATATGGATTATTATTCTAGAAGTTTGAACATACATCATTAAATTGAGTATAGGGCATACACACCGTTCTATGTTCACATCATCAAGATATACATGTCATACTTTAACATCGTCACGATAAGATAGATTTAAGAGATAAAGAAGATTAAAGTCTAAATTATTAGTAAAGAACCCTACTCAACGGACGAAATAGTTTTCTAATAATGTTATCTCATTAATTAAATTTTAGAAAAACGGAACCACAGTGGAACTATAAGGAAAAACAGCCTGTGTTCTAACAAATTTCAAAGCTAATAAAACCACGACAAATTATAAAGTTGCATAGTGGTAAACAAGTTTATTTTTGTACAAAAACTTTGCTGGTTGTCGAAATAACTATTTCAAATTTTATCACGCAAACTAGTTATAAAGATTTTAAATAATCTAATAATATTTGAGCTACAACATAGTTATATTATGTATATCGATTTTAGTACTAAATGTTAACTATTTGTTCAATTGTTTTCAACTCAAACAAATTCTTACGGCATGCAAATTGACATGAAAAAATTCTAAGTTTTTACAAAGAATACAGCTGGCTTGTATTTGAAACTTTATAACTATTATCATGTGCCTGCTTTATTGCATAAGATTCTCATAGATGACGCGCAAATAATTAAGCATTATGAACTTGTGCCGATCGGACACTTGACTAAAGAGGCACAAGAGGCGCAAAATAGGGATGTAAAATTTTTTTTAAAATTCAATACTATTAAATGTGAAAGAACGAAGACTAACACAGAATGGATCCATAAATAACTGGTCGCTTTAGATCGTTATATTAGTAGCATTCCATATAGAGCACGGAATTATAAGCCTAAACTGGACTTAGCTGCTGCAGAACTATTAAAAATACACATAGAAAACTGTTTTTTCTTCTAAATATATGTATTTATTAACTATTTTCTGACATTTTCTTTAAATACTTACTTCATCTTATGAATAACTGTTAAATTTTCCAGGATATACACATAACATAGGCTGTACTACGTATATTTGACCAGTACAATTTAAAATACTACAATTGTCTAGTAACATTTAATGCGAATTCAGAACAACTATTTTACATCGGCCAAACGTAGACAGTCTAAAATGTATAAGTTTTGTATAAGTCTATGATGAATTTCTTGTATATAAAACAGAACGTATAAAAACCTAATTCTCCGTTAACTTTATACTACCGCACTATCATGTACAGGTAAATCTAAAACTAGCCAACACCTATTGTGCTTACAGTCTGGTATATGGCATCCATCATTTTAAATTTTTAAATTGTAAGTATAGGTTTGTATTCAGAGAACTTAAAAACCCCTAAGTAAAATTTTTGTCGAGATTCAGTACCCAATCACATTTCGATCTGCCATATTGGACTCGCCACCTCGAATTAGCCAATTTTGGTCTCAGATTCATAATCAGCGACGTCGAAAACCCCCAAGTATACATTATTGTCGATATTTGGGTACTCAATCATATTTTGGTCCACCATATTCGGATCCGCCATCTTTAATTTGCAAATGTTAATCCCGGATTCGTAATTAATGACCTTGAAAACCCCTGAAGGAAGATTTTTTTCAAAATGTGGGCACTGGATCATGTTTTAGTCCCGAACATTCGATCTACTGTATTGAATTTTCTTACAATGATAGTAAATCTGTCATGAATTATCTTAGAATATATTATACAATTATTATTCTCTAATTGTATTCCAGAAAAAGAGACCTACTTACTGATATTTATTGTGTGATGTAGCAAGTTTCGCTCCTATCTAATATTTGAGGTTTGATAAATTTACCATAAAAAAAGAAGATTTTAAATCGGCCTTGACAGATGTCTTACAATCATCTTACCTTAAAACTATGGAAAAAGTATTATCTTAATCGATCAAAAATAAAAGTTAAAATATCTTCTTTCTTCCCACTCGCCCCTTTGATCTCACTAGGCCTTATCGCCCTTTTTGACCGACCTAATATCATGGTTACCCTTTATTGTCCCCTTATCTTCCTGAATTTTCTAGCTATACTTGATACAAAATTGAATAAGGAACCTAATATCACCGTAAGAAAGAAATTGTAATATATATGCAAACAAAAATGACACAATTTATGCTTTTTTTATCTTATTTTTTTATCAAATTTATACTTGGGGTAAAAATGTTGTGGGGTAGGCGAGGGGAGAGGGGCTGTTACTTCCGTCTCACACGCATTTCCGTTTACATATACATATAGAAGATAAAGTTCATAAAGATAGAGAGTGAGCATTTTGTAAGATACGAAAAATTGATACAATTGACACAGTTAACAATTATTAAGTTTTTCACGAAATATCTGGGTATTTCAATGAAATATATTAGAGTTTCCTTCATAAAAATGCAGTCATTTTATTACTAATTTATCAATTTATATAGAAAATGAACCAAAAATGAATTTTCATGGTAATAGTATAAATTTAGCGATACTTAACGCAAAAACACCACTGATGGCATGCTAAAATTTAATTAAATTGATGATTTGGCCAAAAAAAAATGTATTTGATCGATGAAATATCGAATATTCAGCGCTACATGTGATAAAAAAGTCAAGAATTTCAAATGATTTTACTTAATTGAGAAATCGACACCATCAAAGCCTATATAGCCGTAAGATCATACATACAAAAATGTATTACCTTTAAATTCCAATATTTTATACACTTAAATCGACAACATAAACATGGCTTAAAAAATCACAAACAAAATGAAGTTTACAAATTTGAAGATTAAATGTGCTTTCTTCAAAAGATACAAAACGTTTATTTTTTTAATGATTCCAAAGCTTCTCAAAGGAGTTTTATCATTGCAAATGTAAAAGACTGCTAAAGATATAAATTACAGTTAATTGAATGATATAGTTGTGCGTTAGACTTAATAAAAAATGATAATTCAAAACATAATTTATTTGAAGAACGCATGAAAAAATTATGTTTCCTTACCAATTAAGGAAGTTTTGGCATGGTTTTAAATTGAATGGAATGAAAGCTAATAATATTAACTGTATGTTCAACTATTTCGTTACAATGTTAAATATTCATGGAAAACTCTATTTTCATGTGATACAAAAAGTGATTTTTAAATATTTTGTATTTATAAGCCAAGAGGTTCTACAAAAACGTCTTAATATATGCCAATAATATTTTTTTTTATCAAATAAAAGAAAAGACTACTATATGGCCTGGACAGGAATTAATCTAATTTTATTACCAGAAAAAAATGACAAGTGACAGGACATTCCGTTTACTATGTCGTTTAAACAAACTACAATTAATTTTTTAATTATAAATGTCTCAATAAAAATTACCTGGCGTGGAGGAAATAATTAGAGTTAAAGCTTTTAGGATTCCTAAAAAAATTCCTTGAAATCGTAGATAGAACATTGCAAGATTTGTGCTACACTAAATCATTATTTGGCTATGAATTGCTTATGTAAAACGGATATTTTAGGCAGATTCTTTCAATGGTAAAAGACAGATGCATGACATAAAAAATTATTGGTACAATGCAGTATATAGTTCTTCAATAATATTAAAAAATTTCCAAACTATTTACAACTATGCGTTCTTTTAAGAAGAAATTACCCTGATTATTTTGAGATATTCGAATTATAAAATGAAATCGTTTATCATCTCTAATCAATGCGTAAACTAACGATATCCGTTACAACATTTATGGAATTGACCAAAATTTATCCATAAGTAATGTAATCACCGAAACTTATTAATATAAATTATTATTTAAACAAGGAGATTCTGAATTCTAACAGATAAACGAATTATGCATAATGTAGCGTAGATTACACTAAATTTTAGGATAGCCATCGTACAGATAAAAATAGGCCGCTCCCAATAAATTAGAACAAAGCTTCATTAATAACGTTATTCTGCAAACATTTACCTAAAAGAAAATTAAATTACACATAAATACAGTTTTAAATGTAAAAAAAATCTTCTTATGCTCAACGATGTGGAATTATTTCGAGAATAAGATTAAAATTTTTTCTGAAATAGTATAGAAAGTATAGTTAAAATTTGTTTGAGATGAAAACAATGAAACAAACAGTTAACACTTAGTACTGAAATCGATATACGTAATACAACTATCTTGCAGCTAAAATGTTAATTAATTATGTAAAGCTATCTATTTATCTATAGAATATAACTATTTACGAAATAAAAATAAAAATTTTTTTTCCAAAAACAGCAAAAACCAATCTTTTTGTAATCCAGTCTTAAATATTAAAAAAAAACAAATAACTGATTTAAGAAAAAAATTGTAGATTTTCTTTGATTTGAGAAACCACAGAACGTAGAAAAAAAAATTTGTCTCTTAATAATACTGTTTTATTGCTCTATGCGAAGAAAGTATTGGAAAAATCAAATTTCAACTTTTTCACCCTAAAAGTAGCCCGAAATCGTGTTTTGGACATCGAAAATCTTTATAACAACGTAAATAAGATGTTAAACACTTTTTTTTAAACCGATATAAGGGTATAAAAACTAACAATTTTAACCGTTAATAATCGAAATCACTCGGAAGGTTTCTATGATAAGATGATTTTTCAAAAAAATTGCAGATCATTATTAAGAAAATAAGACGTAAGTTCAGAATATAGTTTAAAAAGAAAGAAAAACTGTTTTTATGCTCAGAGAAATATATTTAATTAGAGATTTAAAATAAAATTTTTTACTCCCCGAAAATAGAAAAAGCCCGATTTTCAGACATGAAAACATCGTGTAAAATCTTTATAAGATGCGAAGCATGAATATCGTCTTTAAACTGCTGTGAACGCCGTAAACAAAACATTTTAAGCCCTCGATCATTGAAATCGGCCGTAAGGTTTTTCATGTGTGACTGATTACACATACACACACACACACACACACACAAACACAGAATTTGTCCAAAGATAGTATATTAATACCTTAAGCACTGTATAATACATTAATAACGTATTTTCACAGAACGTTTGTTTTACCGATACAAAGCTTTCTTTATGCGGTAGCAAATCATTTTTGTACCTTTCACGTTTCTAAAGGCATTAGACACTTCCGACAGTAAAAATAGTACTCGACACTGATAAAACAATTTTTATGCTCTATTGGTAATTATTATCATGAATTTATAAAAAAAAAATTTACTGATAAAATTTAAAAAGATGATTTTTCTGAATAAAAAAAAAGTACTAACCAAATTGATTACATAAAAAATTCAAATTTCGTTTGGACAGCTAAAATAATGAAAAATTTTATGAATAAATCTCATTACCATAACAATTCTTTAATTTTTAACACTGATGGAAATACTTTTCTACAAATATCTTAGTATTTCATTCTTAAAAATTAAAAGCCCCCGCTGCCAATAAATTGTCACAAAGCTTCCTAACAACAATCTTCTGCAAGTATTTAACTGAGAAAATGCAAAATACAATATTAGAATGATTTAAGATTATAACAAGATGCAATTTTTATGCTCTATAATGTGGAATTATTGCAAAAATAAGATTATAATTTTTTCCCGAATAGTGAAAAAAATATTAAAATATTTTTGAATTGAAAACAATCGTGGAAATAGTTACAACCCAATACCAAAATTGATATACATAATATAAGTCTCTCGTAGCTTCAATAACATTAAATTATACAAAGCTATTTTATTTTCTGTACAAAATAGCTATTGATGAATTTAATTTAAATTTTTCTACTTCAGAAACAGCAAAACCCGGATTTTTAGCAATAAAAATTGTTATAGTAACCTTGATGGGGTATAAAACGTCACATTTTTTTGTAGACCTATATAAGGATATAAAATGAAACATTTTGAGCCCCAGATTGATAGAATTATTTGGAGGGTTTCTGAGATATGTATGTCTAAGAAAAAAAAATTGTATATTTTTTTTAATACAAAAAATGACATGAAGTAATGCAAAAATTTTTAAATTAAAATAAAGCTGTTTTGATGTTCTATGAGATACAACTATTAAAGCAATCAATTTTTAATTTTTTTAACTCCAATTTAGCAAGAAATCACTTTTTGGGCATAAGAAATCGTTGTAACATCCTTAACAAGTCATAAAACTTTATTTTTTGTTTCCAATTATGTAAGGATATAAAAGAAAATATTGTAAGCCCTAAATCATCAAAATCAATGGAAAGGTTTTTAAGATTGGAGTAATTTTTCACGAACATCCCAGTATTTCTATGATACAAACCAAAGACAATATTTTATAAGGATAATAGAAAAAGGATAACGGAGCTATCAATAAGTTCTGTCAGTTGTCACTATTTAAAAATTCGAATTTAATTTGTTTACCCTAAAAAAAGTAAAGAATCGCTTTTTGGACATAAACAATCGTTATAATAACCTTAGTAAGGTATTAAACTTAAATTTTATTTTAAATACATACAAAAATACAAAACAAGATATATTGAGCCCTGAACCATCGAAATCACTCGAAAAGTTTCTAAGACATAAGTGATTTTCCACAAAAATCTTAGTGTTTCTTTGATAAAAAAAAAAAAATATCTGATTGAAATGACGTAAAATGAAAAATAAAGCTTTTTTAAGCTTTATCAGATTTAATTATTAAGAAATCAGAAGACAATCTTTTTTACCCGTAAAAGATTTAGGAATCTGGCTTTTTACGATGAAAATCGTTATAGAAACCTTAATTATTTATAAAACCAAAAAAAAAAATTTTACGCTTCTATAAGGATGAGAAAAAAAAAATTTTAGCCCACACTAATTAAAATCTACCAATGAATTTCTAAGAAATAACTGATTACATACACCCACCCACACATTCACACACACACATACACACACACAGACAAACACACACACACACACACACACACTCACACACCACACACACACACACACACACACACTGGCACACACATACACAGACAGACTTTTTCTAAATTAGGTATTCTTCTATTTTAGACCCTATATAAAATATTTCTAACGTATTTCTAGAAGGAAATTTTTTTTACCCATACAAAGCTTCCTCTATGAGAGAGCGAAAATATCCTAGCAAGATAATTGAAAGTAGTAAATAATGTTCATAAATGCACATACGTTTCACCCTTACATAAGTTAGAAACCGTTTTGCAACCATAAAAATTGTTATAAAAATCTAAATAAGGTATAACACGCAAATATTTCCTAGATTATTAAAAGAACAACTAAAAAAATGCATATAAATACTTCTGTTCTCACAGCTCTTCAATCTCTGAAAGAAATATGATGGATTTTGTACAAAAATATCAGTGTTTTTTAATAAAAATTAAACTAAACATCTTATAAAAATAATTTAAAATATAAAATAGAACTGTTCAAAAGCTATGTAAAATGCATCTGTTCAGAAATTCTATCACATTTTTTTCCCCTAAAAAGAGTAACAAACTGTTTTCCGACCATGAAAATCATTATAAAAATCATAATAAGATATAAAATTTAATTCTCTTCTTAAGCTGCTATAAGGATATTAAAACAAAAATTTAAAGCCCAGAATTATTAAAATCCACCGTCAGGTTTCCTGAGACAACTGATTACACACACACACACACATGTACGTACACACACATTCAAACACAGTCATAGTTTTTCTTAAAATGATATTTTTTCACTTAAGACACTTTATAAGACATTTCTTACGCATTACTACAAAAGTTATGTTTCATCAATACAAAGCTTTCTCTATGAGAAAGCAAGAATATTATTTCTAATAAAAGCTTTTTATTATGTACATAAAGAAGTAGAATAACTTTAAATATTGAAAAAAATTTCATCTTTATTATTTATATTATATCGAAAATAATTTCTATCAGAGCTAACGTTTTTAATAACGATAAACAAGTCACCAGTTAAAAGTTTTAATAAGTTAGGTTTTAATTTTAAACGACCATTATTTTTAAACGGTCAAATGTACATATCGTAGTCAAGGTGTAGAACTCCTAATACTATATACGTCCAAAATGATTAAGATAATCAATAAATTACCGGTAGATATAAAAAAAGGTTTGATATGATCAACGATAATTATTGGATAAACAATCCGATAGATAATAGCTTATGAATTCCGAATATTTATTATAATGATTCGTATTAACTTGTTTTAATTTAACTATTGTCTAATCATACTTTATTGTATTTTTATTTTCAAGGATACGAGTTGTAAATAAATAGTACAGAAGTAATTTTTTTTCGTATACTAATATCTATATGATTGTATAAATATAATTATCATCTGTTCATAAGGGGTTGGCTAGCTGAGTGCGCAGGTCAACAAAGCCATACAAGTATATACATACTGATGGTTCTTCGCCCTCTTTCGTGCTCTGCGTGCCAACCTTCCACGCTTCGATGACGATTTTTAGTAAATCATGTGATAAAGAAGGAAAGTTTTTTAATAATTATATACGTTCTAATCTTTATCGATTAAGAATTTAACAAACAGAAAACTATAAGTTACTAGTTCAAGAAGAATTATAAACGATTCATAAAAATTTAAAAGATAATAAAATCGCTTACCTTAATTAAACCCGATCTTATGCTCTCCATCGCTGTACTGAACTTGTGATATTAAAAAAGTCCTCTTCTCTCATGCAGGATTAATAAGATAAGAATGTAAAAATTATTAGTTATATTTTACGTGAAAAACCAATGATTGTATTCAGACTCATATCATTGCATGTGTACATGTGTGCATATTCTGAATTAAACAAAAAAAATTTTTCAAACGGGTATTGTCTTGCCTTTTTGTTTAATTTAAGGTTATTAAAGCTTATTCTACTCATCTACTAATTTAAGATAGGGGTACCAAATAATATTGTGTATATTATCAAATAAATTATCGGTTATTCGTAATGGTTTATACGAAAATAAGTTTTCGCGGGACAATTTGAAAATAATGGCTTTTTATGGCAAAAAATACAAATACGTAATGATAAATAACAAACAGAGAAAATTAAAGATATCAGTAGAAGACTATAAATAATTATTGCAAAGTCTGTTACAAAAATTTTGTTTTGCAGGAAATAACAGTATTTTCGTATATATTTGTGTAAAAAAGAAAACAGAACAAGAATATATAATTAAATTTTGATGAATGACGTACTAATCCCTTAATTATACTTAAGTTATTACATGCTTACTAGCACGATTTATACATATATGTATCTTTGAATATTTTAGAATTTTTATATATATAATCCAATTATTCAAGTCATTCATCGCTTCAAGTTTTGCTTAGCGAAATTCAGAATGTAAACATTTTTATCAAATAATAGAAATTTTACGTGTTTATGCTTAGCAAAATATCACTCTTGGAATAACTTGAGAAATCGTTCAAAAGTAATATTTTAATATTGCTTATTCTATAGTTCTCGCTTGCTGAAAAAGATTATTGAATGTATTATAGATCACTGAACCATTTAAAAAGGTATATTGTTGTTACTAATGCATACATATTGTACCGTAGCACTGTATTTGACTTTTTTTTTTAATCTACAATTTACTAGAAGTTTTATTCTGTTGATCTATGATCATTTAATTTTTCTTTTCATAAATCAGATGAATTATTATTTAGAAAATTTGAGTAACATTTTATATCATCAAAACCCAAGTGATGAAAAATACGTAAATATATCAAAAATTAAGACAACGTTATTAACGAAATAGATGTTCTCTATAACTAAAGAATAACTGTTTATAGGAATCTATACGTAAAGAAAAACCTAATAACTAGTTTTTCAACACTATATATTCTTAGCGAAGACCTACTAACTTTACTTTGAGGGTTTTCATTCCAACTAAAAACTTGAACGTCAGAGTATTGACAGGAAAAATTTTTAACATCTTTTTCATATGGCCAAATATAAATTTCATTATCAACATGTGACTCTTAAGATGTAATTTTCATACAAATCAATCATGATATTGATTATAAAATGAATAATATGTTTGAAAAATATGTTATAATGCTTAGCAAAAAGAAATTAACGATCTTACTTCATGTGCGATATCCCTATAAAAAATATTTATTCTGCTAATGTCATTAAAAACATAGATCTAATAATCGTAAATATAATTTTTTTTTTCCTATTACATAGTTAGCCAATTTTAATTCGTACGAATATTTTATCGTACAATGAAATTAAAATAAATTGTTTATTTAAGACAAATAGATGGTGGATTAATGTTTTTCTGTAGTACATGTAGCATCTGGCAAGGAGAACAAGGCTTTTGATTATTGCATTTATTTTTTTTCGTAGAATAATCTTATTTATTATTATGTTATTATTTCTTTATCATATTCTTGATAAACTTATGTAAAATTTGATTTTGTATCTGCGGGTCAGTTTAATACCTTAAAAATACTGTAGAAATTTTCTAGGGGTTGTCAATTTAGATGTAAGTTTCAATCATTTTAATCAAGATAGCTAAATGATTATACTATTTCGTTCTGTGGGAGTTGTAAATAATTATTTTATTCTTGAGATTCTGATTTTGAATATTTAGTGAACTGTACCATCATCTTAAAAAATCATTAGGTCCAATCACAACTTAGAAATATATTTGTAAGTTTGGAATTATTAGTCAGAAAAATGTGATTACAATTTTAATAAGTAGTATCCTTAATCAGTAAACCTACATATTATTTGAAATAAAGCCTGCTTTCTCAAAACTTCGGTCGTTTTTGGAATGAATCAGATGTGTGAGAGTGCTGTACGAAAGAAGTGAGAGGGCTTAGCCTGCTGGTAGGTGACATCGGCCGTTTTCAAAAAGGATTGAATATGCAGGTTAGCGGAGAAAGGAGGGGGGGCAGGAAATTACTAATAGTATTATAATATATTTTCAGGTGTGGGATAAAATAAAGGAAAAATTTGAATGATTTAACAACAAAAATATTGCAAGAAGTTGACCCTACATTATAAGGGTGCTTTAGAGAAGGAGATATAATCAGATACTGCATTATTTCTCAGAGACCTAGAAAACTCTTAAAAGCATTATTTTGAAAGGTCAAGACTGAGAAAATTGGAATATTATTAGCGGCCATTTTGGATTAGCAATTTCAGATCATCACTGTGGCTACACTATATTCTTGTGATTACTTGAACTGTTTACTACGTATGTTATAACTAGAGATTGGATAGGAATTTTCCATTTTGTCATCTATGTACTTAGAACATAAAGGTTTTTGCTTTATCTTCCATTTAGAGATGATGCTTTTATTTTTATCGTTTTTTTTTTAGCAATATCTATTCAATGCGCACAAAACAACCAAATATTAGAAAATTCACAATGATTCTATGTACTGTTCGTGTTAAACACTCTATTATTTTCCAGTAATACATGTCAAATTAAATATAAAGTTTTGTCAGCCATGTTGGATTCTATTCAAGAAATTATAGAAATTTGATATTTTATTTCTGATCAGCAACTAGAAAAACCCTTGGAAATATTATTCCCAAAACAAAATTTCGGAATTTAGTAAATTATCGGCAGCCATCTAGAATCCGCCATTTTGAAACATCATTTTTAGATGCTGCATCTGATTCTTGTATTAACTTAAAATATACGAATTAAATAGGCAAAACTGTGATAAAAATATGAATTTTACCACTAATAGCGTTAGATTGATGAAATTTGAGGTTCATCCTTCACTTAGAGGTTAGGATACTATTTTTATGGGTTCTCTATAATTTTCCTCTAATGAGAATGGAAAGAGCTTTTATGCAATAACATTAATGGCGATCGAACTTTTCGTTCGTAAGATATTTTATTTCGTAAAAATTTTGTCAGTTTGTAACAATATGCGCCCTGATATTGACTGTCAGTAAAGTTCTTGATTAAGGAGATAGGTTTTCTAATAATCATTATTATTTTCATTTATTTTTCTAAAAGATTCATCAAATAAAGCACTGATCTTGAAATGCCTTTAAAATATAACGAATACAACATAAAACAGTAAGAGATACCACAATTGCTCAGCTTAATAAAACACGATTATTGAGAAGGCCCTCTTCACTGTAATCTAATTGTAGAATAACTTAACTTTTTATTGGATATTTTACAAAAATATTTTTTTGTCGATTACACTCAAACATCTTTTTTGAGTCAAGAAAAAATTATTAGATAAAATCGTGCAATATTGCATGTGTGCATGCTATTGATTTAAAAAGAAAAAAAGGTTAAAGTTTAGTTTCCTTCCGGCTGTTGGATTGATTTTGATTTTTTAAAGCTCAATTTACTCCCTAAAGGATATCACATGAATTGACTGAAGAAAATATCCAAAAATATTCATCGTGTACTGAGTTAGGTACAATCTATTATACGGAAATAAGTTTCTGAAGTAAACATTTGCAAATAACTGGTTTTTAGGGCATAAAATCGACAATTGTAATTGACAGAGTGAATTGAACAAATCAAAACGATGTAATAAAGTATATCGCAATTGATCTATTGCAATTTAACGTCTAGCAAATAATAACAGTTTCTTTGTATATACTCGTATAGATAAGGCAGCAGACATATAATACATAAAAATATTGGAGATAAAAATACTTATTCTTTAAAACGTCTGCAATTCTTACAAGTTCACAAATATAATTATATTATAAGTATATTTTTAAATCTTTTTTTGTTCTTTTTTTTTTTTAATTTATCATATTCTAGATATTTATTTAATTTTTTTTTAATCAATATTTAAAGCTTGAAATTTTTGATCGGTCACTTGAAGTCTTACATGCGTTTTTTCACTCTTATTGCAACATTGCTGCTAAAACTTCTTTTGAAATAGTTGGAAAAGAATAATGCAGCGATGGTATAAATACTTAACAGAGATAAGCCCTTATGAAAAAAGAAAACTGATCGACTTACAGAATATGTTATAGTTATTTACTGGTTTGATGCAATTATTGATTTTAAAAATAATGAACAGTATACTTTTTGACAGTCTTATTGTTGGCACAAATGTCCTAATATTATGCCTGAAAATAGGGTTTTACATCTTTTATTAATTTCACAACTTACTAACGGTCTCATTTTCTTATTCAATTATTATTTATTTGTTTTTTCAATAAATTCACTTTTATAATATTTAGAAAATTTTCGTAATATTCTACACGATAAAGAAAAGTTACAATTATACTTGCATACGATAATAATTTTCATTGTTTAATCGTATACATGAAATATTTTATATAACTAAAGTATAACATTTGATAAGAAGTTAGATTTCATTATCAAATTAAAGACTTAGTTTTATAACATCATATGTAATACGCATAAATAAATTTTCTGTACTTGTATAGTACTCAATCACTATTAAGAAATTTAGATGAAATTAACCGACACATCTTTGATTTGTCTAAAACTTTTTTTATATATTTCAAATTGAAAAAAAAGAGCCACGTGTATTTTTATTTCCAATATTTTGGACGCTGGAAAAGATTAAAATATACGATTTTGGTGATTTTAGACTTAAGGAGTTATTTTCAAAACTGCATAACTCTGGTTATATTTGAGCTAGAAACTGCATTTTTTTAGTCTAAAGGTATGATGATAAGCTTAAAGAAAAAAGTTAACGATTGTTACTATTAATTGATATGTATGAATCTATTCGTAAAAATTTACTTTACCTCGTGGCAAGTTTTAAGTATTACCATCTTATTTAGTGTTTAATTTCTTTTCTTAAACAATTTTCTAAATGTATGGGGAGATTATTATTACCATCAAAAAAATTAATGAACTAAGACGCATCAGCTGGCGGGTCACACTACATACCGTTCTTTCTTGTCTCTTATCGTTTTTCTTTGGAACACACATTTTTATTTATTAATTTTCATTAAATACTCTAATTTTTTTTGACGATATGGCTTTATTACCAATGGAAAAAATATATTTATAATAATAACATATATAAAAACATTATTCTTAAAAAAAATAGTAGTAGTAGTAGTAGTAGTAGTAGTGGTAGTAGTCGTAGTAGTAGTAGTAGTAGTAGTAGTAGTAGTAGTAGTAGTAGTAGTAGTAGTAGTAGTGGTAGTAGTAGTAGTATTAGTAGTAGTGGTAGTAGTAGTAGTAGTAGTAGTAGTAGTAGTAGTAGAAGTAGTAGTAGTAGTAGAGAGTAATAGAGAAATGGGAATCATGTTATGATGTTTTAAAGTTTCCCACATCTTAATCCAAATGCAGAAACGCCTGATTTTGAATAATTTATACGAATCGTATGATACCTTTAAACTGAAACATCCAACAATATAATGTAGTTTTTCAACATTTTTAAGCTTACCACTACAACAATGTTTATTATATTAGCAGGAGCGGCTTGTACTCATTCGGTTTATGTTGGCCCTGTACTTAAAAATCTACAATTTTGAAATTATAGAGCCAAATAACTTGTTCTCAACTTTCCATGTAAAAGAAGTATGTGACAAAAAAGGTGACACACTTTAAAAACTTGCTGCTAGTGCTACTCTTCAAATGTTGAACGATTTGACTCGTTATCATCCGATCGTAATAAGAGTATTTGATGACAAATATCAAATATGAATCTATATTACAAAAAAAAACCGGTGAGATGCGAGAAAGATGTGCGCACAGTGGGACCAGCGTTGCGATGCAACGTATTAAATTAATTTTTTCTAATAGTAATAATAATTTTCCCATATATTGAAAGTGTTTTTAAAAAAAAATTGGACATAGACTACGATGGTCATACTTAAAACTTTCCACGAGGTTGGGTTAATGGTTAAAAATTTATTTGATCATTTGAATTTCTAGTAACAATCATAAATTGTTAAAATTTTTTTTAAAAGTATTCTTCTCCAAAAGCTTATTCTGTTACGTTCAAAATAAAAATTAAGCTATCTGTAGCCCAAATAAAACCACAGTTATGCATTTTTGGAAATGACTTCTCAAGCCCAAAATACCGAAATCGAGAAATTACTATCCTTTTTAGCGTTTATAATATTGTAAAAAAAAAAAAAATATATCTGCCTTTTTTTTTAAAATACAGAACCCGTAAAAAAAGTTTCCTCTGAATCGTAGATGTTTTGGTTAGAAAGGTGTTTGGCTTGTAAAACAACGTCCCTAATATGTCATCAATATATTTTTTTCTTCTCTTATAGCTAACTATACATTTTCTTACTGAGATGCAACCCTATGGTTGTAATCTTGATGATGATTTTACAATGTAAAATGTAGTTTAATAAGGAATTTTTTACTATCTCTGATACAAGGATTAGAATTAACGATTTAACTTCATGTGGACGAAATTATTTTATAAACTAAACACCTTTTTGACCGACACCCGTTAGATTTAACTGAAAAGTTTTTGGCAGATTCTTCATCGAAAAAAGAATGTCCCAGGATTTTTTATAAGTTTTTTTTTGTAAATAGAGCAGGAATAAACGTTTAGAGTTCCATGATTTTTGGCTTGGAGACTTATATTAAAAAGTTCATAACTCTTGTTCTGTTAAAGCAAGAAAATGAATTTTTAAAAAATTTTAAAGTTTAAAGGCTAAGCTTTAATAAAATAATCGTTGCAACAAAAATTATTAAAAAAATTGTGTTGTTATTAACAATTTTATTGTGTAAATCAATTTTCATTGATCACCTCCACCTTGTAACAAGTTTCTGTATTTCTATCGTATTTCTTATCAATTTTCACATTAAAAGCATGTTTTAATAATATCCTTACTTTATTATAACAACTGTTCAAACATTTACTATGTAGTACTACACGTAAAATAAAAAGATATTTTCTGATAAAAAGAAAATTATAGGTCAAATAAAAACAGAATAGGTATAAAAGTTGTGGATACACAAAAGATACACAATTTTTATAAAAAATGATTTTTGACACATACTTAAACTTTCTAAATAAATTTAACTAAATTTCGAGAACCAACTGTCTTAAATTTACCACATTTTCTGCCTTACGTCGATTCTTTTTCAACAAACGTAGTTATCATGATATTAAAAAATCAATATCATGAAAGAAACATTAATCAATAATAAATGATGGAAGATAATTATATCAGATAAAAAAAATTTATTATAGTTTCCAAATTTATTATTGTACCTTTCTTACATAAGCTAACCTACCTACCTATCTTATTCCTTCTTTCCTTAACTCCCCTGGTTCCCCGCCCCGAGTATGCAAGTCTTTCCTGCGGGCCCATAGTGCATAGTTTCCCTTAGACGGCTCAGCCATCCATCCCACTGGGTACTATTTACAGGGTAAGGTGACCCTTTCAAGCACACACCGGAAAGTATCAAAATAATGGAAGAATCCACTCCATTAACTATGTACCTTATCGTGCAAATTGTAAAAATCGATAGTGACTTTACCTACGAGCTGAAGCCCCTGGAGGTCCAAACATATTTCGGAAAAATCCTCTAGTCATCTTGAAAATCGAATCAGTGATTTTCCAGTATCCTGGGTACTTCTCCTATCGAAAAGGCCCGTGAAAGAAATCTCGATATTTTTCGACGGGATTCGAACCACAGTCTCATGAAACTTTTGAGACCAGGCAGCTAGCACGATAACCGCTAAGTCATCGAATCATCTTCGACACGTATTATTGGTCAATATGTATCTCGTTTGTGAAATTACAATTATGTATCACAAAATTTAGATACAGTCATAATATGTGTAGTGTGTTTTACTTAAGGATTTTACAACAGTCATTTTTTTAAAACAGTAAAATTATCTTGGCTTACAATTCTTAGTGAGATATTGGAATCATACAGTGGTACTTTAAAGTTCCTTTTATCGTTACACCCTGTGTAAAACGCTAAATTTTTTTTTTTTTTCTTCTTACTTATTATTTCTAGAATAGTCATAAGTTACATTGGAGAGTAATTTTGTTGCCCAAAGGAACAGTTTTCGTGTCGTCCGAATTGGATTATTTGCTTTTTGAAGACTCACTTTAGCCGCAAGTCATTTTAAAGTTCCTCCGGTCTCATCGCAGGGTCACTTCCCATGCCTTTCGATTTGAATGCTTTTAAGATAATGAGTTAGATTTATGAAAATTTTTAATATAATAATATTGTCCACTTGCACTGTCTGGAAAATACATTGTTCTATTTATCTTTGTCAAGTTAACTCTTTGAAAATTTACCAGTTTTTTCTAAAACGTTTAACAGCAACCGTTTGTGATGTTCTCATTTAGAATTGCAAAGTTTTTTTTAAAATCTTCCTGGTCATCTTTATAGTAAGTTGAAAATGGGTGTGTTGTAGCTAGATCGTTATTCCAGTGCGTACCTTAAACATAATTTTAAATAACAAACCCATACATCTCCGAAATATCACAAAATACAATACACTTATTTGTTATCGAATTACTTTTTTTATCATTTAAAATTCCTTTCATTTGTTTACTAAAAAAGAGTATACCAATAATTAGCATAAACTGTTACTCAAAAATTCCAAAAATGTATGTACAGACGACATTGAAGTTTTGAATCAAGTTCATTTTCAGTTGTAACCTACTTCTTGAAAGTAAAGCTTTGGACATATTTTTCTTCAAAATTTCTTTTCAATTACTTAATAATATTTATTTCATCTGGATACCTGTCGCATTAACTCAAAAAAATCTTAATTGATTTTTAATGACACACTATATCAGCCAAACAATTCTAATAATTTTTTAAAGGTCGTTGAAAATCAGTTGTGATTGATTGTAAACTCGCAAAAACTATAATAATGTTACCATCTTAGTCAATAGATCAAACACAAACTAAATGATCGCCAGAAGCTCCTGCCAGCACACAGTATTTTGGTCGTACGCTCGAATATTTAGGAAACCTATTATCTATTTCCGTAAATGTGTTAGTAAACATTGCATGTACTTCTTTTAAATTATTTTAAAGTAGTCGCTTCTGTATTTTCACTTTTGGATTATTTATTTTAATTAATACATTATATTTTTGGCATCAATTGAAAACTATAATCGGATCAAATGAAGCTAACTATAGTATTTACAGCGTTCACTACTGGAGATGGATAATGTTTAAGACTAGGATCTTCTCGATTTGCCTTCTCATTTAGCAATACTTTTTGCTACACTCATTGTAAGACGAGTTGCAACAGAAAAGTTTTCTTTAATTTTTTTATATGACTACTGTTTTAAAGTTGACAATATTTTGATTTTATAAGTTCGGCCCGCAGTAGTATTAAACCATTCTTGTAACGTTCTTAAAATTAAGGTATCACCGATATCGTCGAAGTCATCTGGATCATCTTTTTTCGAATTAAATATTATCTATTAACTTCTTAAGCAATATTTTAGATTTTTCTTCGAAATACATTTTTGTGACAGTTTAAGTTTTTTATTTAGTGAAAATCCTATCGATCTCAACAAAAAATTGAGATGCTTGACCCGTTCCTTCACCAACATTGCATTTTCACCAGAGAATCCTAATGTATTTTCACTGCTACCAATATTTAAATCTAATTCTGCATTCAACAAGACTTTATTGTTTTCTAGCTGTAAAAAATAAAACTACGAGTTATAAATATCTACGACACATGCAAAAATCACAAAATTTATAGGGGAAAATAAGTTCACTGGCTCGGAGAATTAAGGAGCGGGACGCTGCTATAACTGGCTACCATGCACTGTGTAGTCTAGCTCATTAAGCAGAAAATACGGTTAAATACCTCTGAGTTTTCTCAATGTGTCAATATGATTTCTAAAGAATTATAATACTTGCCAGTTCAATTTAAATGCTTTTTTTCTTGTCTTCATTTTCTTTTTTTATCTTTGAGATGCACTCGCGACAAAAAGAACAAATTTTTTGTTCCAATGCCTTAGAAGTGATCGGTAAAAGGTCACACTATGAAGCACAGCAAAATGCCTTATAGTAATTTTTTTACTAGTAAAAAACTATTTTTTTAAGCTGAAAAAGAAGGAACAACCAGGTGTTAGCCCATTTTTTTCCCGAGCGGGGGGGGGGGGGGGTTTTTTACCTTTAACTTATTTTCTCTGCTTCGAAAAATAAAATAAAACCTACAAAATTTCATAATCATTGTAAGTATTATTCTTTTAATTTAAAATTTTTTTTTAAGGCCATCTAAGGATAACATAACCATAAAAATAATTTTCTAAGCTATAGAACGAAATTTTGACCATAATCAAATAGAGTTACAGTCGATGTAATTTATTTATTTTGTTAAGTGAAAGAAATTACACTTTTGACATATTTTTAATTTTTTTTTGATTGGTGCACCATAACAATCAATTAAAAAACCAATCAAATTTATATTTTTTGGCTACTTGTGGGCCACCTTTGACTTTATTCAAAGAACTTATATTCTTTCTAAATTTTGCGGATAAAATAACTTCAAAAACATGTGTCACATCGGAAAAAGAAGTTTTTCTAACCTTCAAAAATACAAAATTACAAAAAAAACGACGATTTTTCTCATTTTGGGTCCTTACGATCGAAAGGATTTGAAAAAATGTTTGCGTATATAATAAAAAATAAAAGCAACATTTCATCTACTAATTATTTAACCTTAAAAACATAATTTTTACCTTGATGCTACAAAAGTGCAGATAAGTTGATTTTTAAATTATGTAGATCGGAAAAAAATGCAACTTTGCTTGATTTTTTTTCTGTTTTTGTAGGTGGTGCAACTAACCTAAAAAGCCGAAAAACTATTATTTTTACCTTGTTAGAGCATACAGTCAATTTCATTCAAGATTAAAAGACTGATTCTTGATGAATTAATGTTTTTGCGACAAATTGTAATATTACACTCTTTTAGAGTTTTTCAAGTAGTAACACTAACGTCACCACCCAAAAAAAACATTGTTTTTAATTGATTCCAGAATAATTTGTTTTTAATTTATAATATTGGTGGTATGACCTGTAACATGAAATTCGGTTGTAAGAACAAATCATAGTTGAAATATACAAGATATGCATAAGCGATAGATGTGTAAGCTCAGTCGGTAAAAGAGACGATGAATTCACAAGCTTTTAAATCTTGTTGGTAGTATCTCTAAGTACCTAGAAAGAATCACATTCATTCGGGTGTACGTTTGTACGCACGATGGAATAAAAAATGTATACACGTAGATACAAGTTTCACATCCTCGTAAACTTATCATTTGTTTCACCGACTGAGCTCATATATCCTTCCATATCTTACATCTTTGAACTTTGATTGGTTTCTTACAACCCAGTCTTATGTCATTAGGCATACCATCGATATAATGTAAGGAAAAAAAATTGAAATTAATTAAAAGCATATTTTCTTTTAATTTGAAGGTTAGTTAAGCCATTTGGAAAACTCTAAGTAAATTTAAATAGAACTTTTTGTCGCAAAAACATTAATCGATAAAGTATCAGTCTTTCGATTTTTAATGAAATTGATTACATGCTTAAATCAGGTGAAAATAATGGTTTTTCCGTTTTTCAGGTTAGCTCAATCACCTTACAAAATAAAAAAAAAAGCTTGTTGTATTTTCTCCCGATCTACAAGACAAAAAAATTGACTTGCCTGCTCTTTTATTAGATCATGGTCAAAATAACGTTTTAAAGGTAAAATAATTTTTGTACGGGTTGAATTAAGCTTGGATTACCTTAAAAAAAATTCCACCAAGAAGTAGTTGTATTTTTACTACTCCTAGATTTTTTAAAATTCTTTCGATCGTAAGGATCCGAGATAAAATATAAGTCATCATTTTTTCTTGTTATTATCTATTTTTCAAAGGTCAGAAAAAGTAATTTTCCAACGTGACACATGTTTTTGAAGTAATTTTTTCCGAAAAATTCATTAAAAATATTAGTTCTTTGATTAAAATCAAAGGTGGTTACAAGTAGCTAAAAACATAAAGTAATACGGTTTTTAAAATTTTAGTCTATGTTGCACTGACCCAAAATTATTTTAATATACTTCAAAAATCGTTTTATTTGCTCTACAAGATAAATAAATAACATTGCCTGTACCCTTATTTGATGATGGTCAAGACTGTGTTCCATGGCTTAGAAAATTATTTCAATAGTTTTGTTATCCTTAAAAAAATCCACGTAAAAGAATAGTACATTTCCTACCTAGGGTAGAAAATACGACGACCACTCCCGAAGGGCGCGGTTGTTGTATGTGTATGCACGAGTTGAGAACAACATTTTTCGTGCCAAGGGCAAAAAGTGCAATTTTCTGCCCGTGGGCGCGTTTTCGGCCCGCTCATCACTCTCGGTCTTAGGGCCAAAAATGTTTCTCTGCCCGTGGGCCGAAAGTGATTGAGAGAGCAGAAAGTGCGTCCCGATGGCAGAAAGGCTCTGCCGCACTTTCTGCCCTAGGTAGTAAAATAATATTTACTATACTCATGATTTTTTTCAGATCTTTTGTATTTTTAGGAGCTGAGAAGAAAAAATGTAAAAAACACTGTTTTTCAGAGTACTTAGCGGAGGAAAAAAAATTTTGTCCTTGGATCCGGTCGACCCTTCATATGCAGAAAAAAAATTGTCTCTGTTGAAAAAAATTTTTGTTAAGGGCATTTTGCTGTGCTTAATAGGGGAGACCCTTTGAAGCATGGAGCTAAACTTTATTCACTGTTCTTAATTCTACTGATTTTTTCAGCAAATGACTTTATAAATGCATGGGAGTGAAAAGCCCGCTTGTTTAAATAATGGTCCCTTGCAATTTTTTGGCCTTTTTTATCAGCTTTTATTATATTAACATGCTAAGCCTGGCATAGAGTCATAGTCACGAGTGAAGAAATAAACAGGATTCTTCGAGGTCTCCAGATGGCAAAAACAGTTTCAACTAACGTTGTAAAAAAATAACTTGCATGCAAGATGCAGCTAAAGAATCCTATAAAGGCCTTGATGAGGAAAAAAATGCCAGTGGCATCGGACAAAAGCCAGTACACAGCTGATTCAATAGCTGACAAGGTCTTAGTTTTGTAGAAACCGGTGCGTAGGTGCTTTGAATGAAGAAGAGATAATGTTACTGCAGTTTTAGTCTGTGTGAATATTTCCCCATTTAGTAAAGCAAGATACCCACGATTTAGCAATCACGTTATTTTTCTATTTCTGGCAATTCATTAAAAAAATTTAAGGTTATGTCCAAAAGTAGTAGAAACAGAACTGTGGATTTTTCTTATCATCCAGAACTTTTATCGTAAACTTTTTTGATCCGAGCTATATCTTTCTTTTAATGAACTAAAAACCGTTTTTTTTATGTGTAGCGCTATGATAATTAATGTTTTACCAATAGATTCAATGAAGGTATCATATCTTGAAAACATGTTTTTCATGTAAAATTTCACGGAGAACTCAAGAAAAAGACAGAAAACGAGCTACAAGATTGGTGCCATTGTTAAAAAATTATTAATATAATAAATTGTTAGTAACAATATAAATTTGTTAATAATACGTAACAAAACCATTTTTCTATGAAAGCTTGTTCTTTGAGCTTTAAAATGAGAAAAAAGTCAACTTTTTAGCTTTCAGAAACAAAGTTTAAAATGTTTTAAAGTGAGTCTACAAGCAAGAGAACCACGAAATTCTAAAAAATTATGTTGTCTCTATTTTAGAAAAGAAAATTTTGTTTTGATGATCCTTGAACACGTATCTTTTTATTTCCATGAAAAAAGTTTCAGCCGAATCGGAGATGTGTCGGTCAATTCTTTTCAAAATCCGTACAGTTTATGAAAGAACTATCCAAATGGAGCATTCCACGTGAGCAGAGATAAAAAAAATTTTGTGCTTCTTAAAAATTGAATTATATATAGTCCTTCATCAGAAAACAACACTTTAATTTTTTCAGATTTCTTACTCGTATTAGAACTGTCAAAGACAAGTTTAAAGATTTTTCTTTGACCGCGAACTTGTTAAATTTGCTAGTATGTGTCAAAAATAAAAAAAATCGTATAATTGTTTCTAGTCATCATTTTTCGTGTACAATACACAGAAGTTAGAAGAAAAAATTATCGTCGGGTTTTACCCTTATGTTGACATTTTAAACTTTCATTAGAAAATTTCAAAACCATGGGCACTTTGTTTTGTTTTAAACCTTGTTTTGTTGACTTTCAACTAATTTTTGTCACGTGATAGCTATTGACCGGAAACAAACCCGAAAATGGGCCCAAACTAAACAAATAACGGTTTTTTCCTCAAATGCCACAGTTAAAGATGAAAGGTTATAGATTGAAGGCATACTCTTAGGTTTATAGAAGTTCTGAATTTAAATCTGAGGTAACGATTACAAAAAAAATAGCGGATCCAATATAGCAGGAAATTTCTCCATATTTTGAATTTTTAGAAACACCATTGAATTCTACGGAAAATTTATAAAGAAAAATGTGACCTTTTAAATTTCCTTGTGAAGCTGAAGTAAATAAAATTTTATTGCAAGAAGTGGATATTTTCGGGCGTAATAACGGTGCATATTTTCTTCTTGCATTGACAACATTGACAAAAAAGGTGGAGTAGGAGAATCTTTCGAGATGCTTGAGTTTTCGAGAGCACGGGTTACACATCCAAAGTAATATCTAAAATTCTACTTAAAGCTGTACCATTAGAAATATATTACATGAGAGATTAACAGGTCAGAAATTCACACCTGATGTAAAAGCCGTTGTACAGATAATAATACAAACGCTTCCAGCAGCTTAACGCAAAACGCTTTTTGAAAATACAAGATAGAAAACGATATATAAAAACTATCAGTGCTTGCTAAACATTATCAATTCGTATATTCTTACCTCTTCAAAAATGCCACCATATTTGTTTTGACTTTGTATGCCTACAGATATAAAAATATAGTGCAACAACTGCCAAATGGCATAATAGTGACAAGGAGAGATAGATAGATGCCAACTTTTTATCTATTTTCCTCTTGCAGAGCCTTCTGGTTGTCACCAGAGGACCTGAACGATTCTACCAATATTTTCAGGAGCCACGTGGACTTCTTGCGCATCATTAGGCACTTTTGTGCCGAATCAGAAGACGGATCTGATCTTAGCTCTCCCAGGATGATCCCCAGGCTCAAAGGCGCCATCTACACTTGCAATGTATGTGTTTCACATAACACGGGACTTGGCAGTCGAACCATAAAAAGGTCGTATCAAGTTATTCGATATGCTGGATGTGCATGATTGTGTTCAAGATTTATAGTCATATTATTCAATTTAAGTGCCAATTGTTTTCATGATAGTTACTTTCTACACAATAAGCAATATTACGGTTACAACAATACATCTCAAATCGTATACTAAGTGGAAGAAGGTGCTTCTTCGATTTTGGGATACAAAAAGGTGCTATATCGATTTTGAGATGTAAAAAGGAGCTATCCTCATTTTAATATGGATATGTTTTGTTTAGATTATTTAAGTTCAAAACATAAGCATGTGGATCTGATTGTAGTTAAAGTAAACTGTACAAATTGACTTTTTTTTTACCAGACCACCTTAAATAAGCTTGTGAGGAAAAGCTCGGCAGCTTATTAGTAAATAAATATTAATTTACAATTAATTTTAACTACCAGAACAAATAAACGTTTATTCATTGTTACGACATTTTTATCGTTTAAACAATTGATAAAAAACAACCCTACCCCTTTTTTAATCGAATGGTAGAATCAGTTATTATGACTATAAAATCAATTTACTGAGTACTGTTTACATCACACTAAATAAGTTGCGAATAAAATAGCGAAGAAAAGTATCACTTGGTAGAATTTTAAACTGAAGTAGTTAGAATCATGATTTATATCCAGAAAATCCTGCAGGAATTTATGATATTTCATATGTAATTCAAGGGTAGTTTTAAAACGTGATTTCAGTTTTAAAAATGCTCTTGGCAGACAATAACGTCTCAGTTATCAAGTAGAGTAGAGGGCTGTAAAGCTGTTTAAAGGGTATCTTTACTATAATACGTCCAGATTCGTCTCGAGTGTAAGACTCTAGAAAAAAACTCTTGTACCTTTCCCCCCCATTAGTAGGTAGTAAAACATTTGAGATAATTCCTAAACTTGCCAAAATATTTGTAATAATTCTGAGAAATAAGGCTCTTTACAGACATAAAAAGTTGATAGTTATTTTGATTTATAACTAGATTGATCACTGATGGGGCCTCATAGCAACTAACCAAGCAGCGATTTAGAAGCAAAGGGTTGGTCAGGACCCTTTTGAGCACTAAATTCTCGATGATTTTAGCATGAATCGGAGCATCTAACAATTAATCAGTGTTGTCGTTTTGCAATTTGTTCGGATTAACTAGGTTAAGACCGATTAAATGGTGGCTTGCTGGTCTTACAAGTATTCGGCGGTAGATATAAAGACACCTTGTTGAAAACAAGAACATAAATTTCACATGAGAGCCGTGAGTAAAGTGCGGAGTGACTGTTAAATCTACAGATTGTCGAACTACTGTCAATACCTTTCCACCTATTCCAGTCAGAGAGACGTTGGCTCATGCCGGCTTTAGTTTTAACAACTAAGTCAATGATTTCATGATGATACGATACAGACGAGAGTTAATGAAGGCTCGTTCTAGAATACGTTGACCTGCTATTACAAAATCTCTTGTTGTTGCTTCAAGTATAAAGTTCTTTGGTGATATTTGTGTAGTTAGGACTACTTCATACTTATGAGATTTTATATTAGTGGATGAATTTTCAAACTTAGAAGGATAAGACTGAGATTATTAGAGCTTGATTTCCGACGCATCAAGGTATGCTGCTGCTTATTACATATCTGACAATTTAGTTTACTCTTACATTGTTTAGTGTGATCTGCATTTGAGTAATTGCGACAATTTTTACTTTTTGTTGGATCTCCTTCTCTTAATACCATGTTTTAGTCTTAATGTTTTCAAAATCTCGAATATGATGCTCTTTACCGCCACAAAAGCAAGCAGTTTGAGTTATAGAAGGATTAACAGATAAGAAGCTAAAGTAATAGCTCTATTATCCTTGTCCTTTTTACTAAACTGGATAGCATTTTAATTAGCTTACGGTTTTGGGACACAAGTTTAAGTTGGCCCATGTATCTTTAATGTTTGTGTAAAGCTGAGGCTGTGTCTGATAATAGCCTTCCGTTATTAACGGTGTGAGACTATTTAGCAAAATCAGAGAAACAATAATTGTTTGATGAATAACACAGAACGACAAGGAACACTAAAAGTAAAGTAAAGGGGGGCGGTTGTATTTCCGCAGTGAGCGGTTACTAACACTCAGACATTTAAACGGTTAATTTAATTTATTTAGTACACCATTAAACTGCCATACTTTTTTGAATTATCGAAATATCAACTTGAAGCTAACACGCATTTATTGTCCTTATTTATCACTTAAATAGTTTTTAATGAATTTTTGTACCTGTTCATAAACTTGCATTCAGCCGTTGGTTTCTACTCATCATTGCACCGACGCACAGTGTGGCCGATTCCCAAAAACCTAGCCAAAATCCATAAACTTAAATAATTTACTCCAAAATGGACGCTCAGGGGTTTTTGGATTCACTGATTACGAATTCAATGTCGAATGTAAGAAAATACACCCTTTTTACCCCTATTTACTACCCCCTCGCATGAGATACCGCATGCTTTTGAACATATTTAAGGCACACATCACTTGATAGGTATTTTAAGCTGCTGATTAGTGATTTGATAAGGTGACAATGTACAAATTTTTGAATGTATATTTAATCGTATTTTCATTGACGATTGGGATTTGAATTTATAGAAAATGTTTGGTTTCATCATCTAACGATAAATTAGTCGATGCATCACTATCTGCTGACATTCGGCACTCTCAACTTAAAATATCCAGCTCTTAATCTGTTAAAATAATAATCACTGGTATATCTGGAGGTGATAGAAAATCAAGAAATTTAGTTGATAGCGATTCAGCGGGTAATTGTCGACAACTTGAGATGTATGAACCTGATGTAGCTAAAAATCCACAAAATATATCTTGTATTATTTATGTTTGTGAACACTTGCACGAAAAATCCCCTCAAAACGGTTTGAAATATTTATTGCATGATTTATCTGCATCTATGGTCATTTGTCTAGCCCGTTACAAAGAATAAGCTAGAATTTGAGACCCATGAATTAAAAGCTTGTGTACAGTTTAGCGCATACAGTACTAATCAAATAGTTTAATAAAATTTCTCGCTGTTTCTATATTATACTGCTCAAACTTCTTAGTATTAATAATATGACCAGACAAAACAGCTTGCACCATAATATAAAAATTATGCCTTTCAGTATTATGATATTTATCAAATAATCAGTTCAAATATCAGTAAAAATAAATTATGCCAATCGATAATTATCAGTAAAGCGTTATTTATTACGGAAAGTATGATAGAAAAAAGACGTGCAACGTATTTTATCGAAGTATTAATAAAGTAATTGGAATGGTGTTCAATTGATTGTTAGTTAATTATTATAAAATACTATTTTTAATTTAAAAGCATAGTATGAGTCAAAAAAAGTAGTTTAAAATATCCTCCAAACCCCTTAGTCACTTACGGTATGCCTACCTTGTATTCTCTTTTTGTCTCTCTCTCCTATCTCCTTTCTTCACCAGTAATACTTACACAAGTACAGATGAAAATTTATATTGTTCTACGCCAGTGTCTTCGTTGAATGAAAATTTTGGGTTAGATTTGTCCACATAATTTTCTTGAAGGCTTGTGACTCTCAGTTTTATTTGTTCGTGTGACGAATTACATGCATTTTTTTCGACTTAAATGTACAACGAAAGAGGACAAGTTAAGGCAGCTCAGTTTTATTTAATATTTTACTTTATACTTCAACGAAAAATTTCCAAAAATTAAATGACGGGACAACGTGGGACAACATGACTTTTTCTTTATGACCTATAAAAATTGTACGGTTTTAAGTAATAAAAAATAGTGATAATTAACTCTTTACTAAAATTTCAGACACGACAAATCCCTGCCTGATAAATTTTTAGAGCAATAACTTCTTTAGGTGTGCATCGGTTGGGGACCAAAACGGCAGAAAGGTACGTATGTACGTACATCCATATATATACTGGGACTCGGTGACACTCGAAACTCACGGGTCGCCTTCGGGTTTCGCCGCATACACATGTATATTTAATGTATAACGAATATTACTGTGTGTGTAATGTATGCTGTGTGTAGTATGTGTCCACGTATGTATGCATATGTACTTATAGTACACATATAATACACACATAGACTACATAATATTTGTATTTTAATAAAGTAAACAATTGCCAAAAAATTTTTCAAGCACGGCATATCCATGCAGACAGCTAATATTTAACGGGTTTTATTAATATGTAACCTGAAAATATGAAAAAATACGCTATATCTTAAAGAGGAAGCTAGATCAACCAAAAATAACGATTTTTACAGGTTTCCTAAAGGGGAACAAAATATCGAGTCGGATGAATAGAGAGTTTTTCGTCGACGTGACGACATTACCTCACTTTTCCCGATTTCGAACGTATCGTGACAAAAACGTGATAAAAAATATCGAAAAAAATTACAGTTTATTAAAGATATGAATACCAATGAGTACAAATAATTCTGAAATAATTATACAACCTAAAATAATAATTATATAACAATAAAACCTTTCAAAACCGGAAAAAACGAATGTACATGTGCAAAAATTAGTAGAGAAAAACTTTTGGAGCAGTGTATGGGGTGGGTAACATGACACCGAGACCACAGTTATGTTTTACATACACTGTGCCGGAGCTCCAGTGCACCGGTAGAAGTATTCTTTACCTATAAAGTGGTGTCTTAACTGTTGAGAAATAAGCATCCATTCAAAGCCATATTCCTTAACAGTTGAGACGCCCGCGCCGCGCCGCTCTACAGTTAAGTATGTGTTCTATGAGTGTGCATGTATGTATATGTGTATGTCCATGTACTTATATATAAATTAGGTATCGATACATAAATCTTGGTTTACAAATTATAATAACAATAAGTATAAATTATAATCCATATATATACATACATACACGTATATACATCAGTATATATGTAATTTACATGAAACATTTATTTCAAATGAGAATTATTTCAGTGCACTTACTACATTACTCGACCCTTATGGCCAAAGTACAAGTACCATACACTTTCTAAAAAACATGTCAGTTAAAATGTTTATGATGAATTCATTTCATTTTGTGTATCATTATTTTGTTTATCATGCAAATTCATCGATAACTTTCTACTCCCCTTTTTTTTATGTACTGAAAATCACATAATTTTGAGATATTACGTCTCTAACATTCAAATTTTGCCGGATCTGCCGATGAGATTGCATTAAAAATTCAGCCTGCCACTATGCCGTGACACTTAACTCACAAAGATGCGTATAATGCACAGAATGACAACCTTTTTTTGTGTAGTGCACGTCACGGTAACAGTTTTTTCATTTATTTCTCTATTTCTTAATTGTCGATTTTTTACAAGCTGCGGCATTCGGTCCTCCAATTTCTGATGTTCTGCTTGGTGCTACATACTGTTATTAAGTTTTTAAAGTGAAATAATGTGAGAACTTCTTTAGATGTGCCTCGGAGATTTCTCGGTTGGGGACTTAAACGACAGAAATTATATACAGATGTACAAACGTACGTATGTACCTACGTGCATACATATATATACTGTGACTCGGCAACGCTCATGTCTCACGGGTCGCCCTCGGATTTTGCCACATATACATGTATATTCAATGTATAACGAATATTACCGTGTGTAGTGTATGCTGTGTGTGGTGTGTGTACACGTATATATTAGTATGTATGCATAGGTAGGCACTTACGTAGTATGTGTATGTAGCTTGTGTATGTGAGTATGGATATATGCGTATGTTGTTTATTAGTAATACACACATAGACGAGTTATTATTTTTATTTTAGTGAAGTATACAATGGCCAGAAAATTTTTGCGTGCATGGCAGATAGCACATATCTAACGGGTTTTTATAGTACTACGTAACCTACAAATGTTAAAAGATACGGTGTATCTTGAAAAGGTAGAAATATAGATAAATTATAACAATTTTCATGGGTTTCCTAAAAGTAAAAAAAAAATTTTCGGTTCATAAATGAGAGGTGTTGAGTTATGTTAAAACTAAAACTTTAATTTTACTGTTTTAAAGGTTCCTTGATGAAATTAAGGGGAAAAATTTTGCGTAAAATTGCATTATATTTCGTGGAAAATGACGAAAATTTAGGAATAATTATCCATAGTCATGCGCATATGTAACCTTCAAATATTTAAAATATAATTTGTCTTGAAAAGGACGCCAGATAGACCGAAAATAATAATTTTGATGGGTTCCCTATAGAGAAAAAAACATCGCAGTCCACAAATAAAAAGGTGTTCAGTTATGTAAAAACATAACCTTGATTTGCAATGTTTTAGAAGTATCTTGATAAAATAAAAGGGTAAAATTTTGGGAAAAATTATAGCATGTCAACAAAGTTATTACAAAAGTGCAGAATCTGTTTCTTTCTTGCCAAAATACATCCTTAAAAATTATTTTCTAAAACGCAAAATCTCTTAGGGCAAGATAGATAGACCAAAAATAATAATTTCCATGGAGTATCATATAGGAGAAACAATCGCTGTATACGAATAGAAAGGTATTAGTAGGTATAACAAATACCTTTGACTTCGGATCGATTGCCTATTATTTTATGTTGGAAAGACTACAGATTACATAAAACATTGTCTGTTTAGAAAATTGTTCTGCTGTTTGTCCGTGATTGCTAGTGGTTACGGATCCACTGAAGCCAACCCATCAGGAAAACATTCCTGTGGCAGAAATTGTTTTTTTTAATTTTGCCAGCTTTTTGGAAGTCAGCCGCACCATGGCGATTTTGGAAGTTGCAGAAAAATTTAGCATCTTGCTGTTAAGGATCCAAGAGAATTTTAGCTGCATTTATTCATTAAACTATACACTTTGAAATTATCATATGCAAATGTAAACAAAGACTTTCTCCAACGTTAAAAGCAATGCTTATCTATTCTTAAACTCACTTTGTCGTTCTAATATTACTTTTGTATTAGCTTCACACAAGACACTGCTCTGCGTAGCAGTATACTTATTCATATTTACACCATCGAATATTATAAATGTATACAGACATTCTGGTTGTGCGCTGCTCTGCCAAGCAGCTTTGAGTCAGTCTGCCTACGGCGCGTACAGCTAAAGCAACTCGTTCGACTTGCTAAATATGTAAGGAGGCTCGATGCACGAGGCCTTGCATATCGAATCGCACTTTAACATTTGTAAAATGGTATAAATAAATAGATTGTCTTTATTTTATCTTAATCGCAGTCTGCGTTTTTTTTTGGTTTTTGCTGCTTTGTGTACTCTCGAGTTCACGGAAGGCATTTATTTACTGACCGTATCCAAGTAACTGTCACGAGCTGTTAAAGCTCAACCACGCCACTTCCGCAATACAGTCCACTAAAGGCAATATCAAACATTTTCGTCCTTCGAGCCGGATATACAGTGACAAAGAAAAGATACAGTGACTAAGTGTTGAGTAAAGTTGTGACACTGAGAGCCTTACATCCTCTTAGTGTATTGGTGAAGTGTTCGTTCTCTCTAGTGCTGAGAGATTTACGACCTCTTAGTGCACTTAGTCGAGTAAGAGCCCTACAACCTCTTGTTTGATTCTGCGGCGAGTTGAACTCCTCGTTCACTACTCTGACCCCTTGATTTGTCAAAACGGGTGGCACCTTTATATTATTATACACGCTTTAGTACAACAGGATCAAGTCCAAGGATCTGAAAATCTTCTGTAAGCGCCAGCAAGAGTTATATTCGAGAATGGCTAATGCTGAAACCAACCTAAAGAAGCTCGGCAAAGACAACATCAATGGACCTGTCCTTGAGAATCGTCTGGCTGAACTTTCCAGGAATTGGAATGACTTCTTAAGCATTTATCTAAAGATTCTTGATTTAACGGTTGACTGTGATGAAAAGATCACCTAACTTCTAAGCAACTCGTTTGACTTGCCAGATATGTATGGAGGCTCGACGCACGATGCCTTGCATATTGAACCGCACTTAAACATTTTTAAAATAGTATAAATAAATAGTTTGTCTTTATTTTATCTTAATCACAGTTTGCGCTATCTTTTGTTTCTACTACTTCGTGTTCTCTCGAGTTCACGAAGGGCATTTATTTACTGACCGTATCCAAGTCACTGTCACGAGCTATTAAAGCTCAACCACGCCACTCCTGTAATACACTCCACTCAAGTCAATATCAAACACTTGCACTTTGGAACTCACTGGATCAAAGACTGTTTGATCAATTCTTAACTTTCATTTGAAATATCATGGCAGAAGGAACTTACTATCGTCCAGCGGCATGATTGCAATGACGTCAAGTGTACTTCTGACGCTTGTCACCTAAATGCTTAGTCTGCATGCACACACATACACCTTAAAAAAAACAAATACGCAAATCGATGATTTCGGTGTCTGGTATCAAAGTAGTTAAGCTTACCCTAACGTAAAGCTTAATCTTAATTAATTAAGAGTGGAGAGAGACATGGTCATGGCGAGTATTTTTATCTGTTTTTGATTAAACTCGAGGAACCGAAAAAAAAAAATCAAACATAATTGAGAGTTTTAGAGAAAACAAGGATTATTTATTTCAAGAAAAAAAAGTTGTGCACTTAAAGTACAATTGAAAAAAAGTACTAATATACAGAAATTTTGTTGAGTTACAAGAACGCAGTCGACCTGCAATGGCGACAAAACACCATACGATAAAGCTAAACACAAGAACTGTTGTATAAAAGCGTGTGTCATATGAGCTATGGTTATTATTCTTATCTAACCGAGCCATACAAACCATGTATGTATGTATGTATGTATGCGTGATCACAAAAACAGCGTAACTAAAGCAATTAATGGCCAACGACTACAATTAAGCCAAGGTTTTTACATAAGTCACTTAAACGCGTAAACACAGCAACAGTACGTAGTTGAAGGAAAACAAAGACCGGCAACTACGACTGAGTCACGCTTTTATTGCGAAGGAACAAGAGTGTACGAGTCAGAGAGAGAGAGAGAGACAAAGAGAGAGAGAGAGATTGTACACAATTTAGCGCTAAAGAAACTTTATGCTATGAATATATGCTCGGCCCGCACTGTTCACCTTCAGAATCTAACGAGAAGAACATAACCGTGCTTGAGAATAAATGATGCAACAAGCAAATATACGAACAAAGCGATTCGTTAAGAAGAACCATGTACAGAATTATAGTTTAAGTGGACTGTACAATTCGACAATTTATTGTGACGGAATGCCTTAAATAAAATTGTGAGTAAAAAGGTGGCACCTCATTAGCAAGTAAATAATCATTTGCACTTTATTTCAACTCACAAAACAATAAAATGTTTATTTACAGTTACATCACTTTAATTGTTGAAATAATAGGTAAAAAAAAACTGAGCTTTTAAATTGAAAGGTAGAATCAATCATTATGATAATAAAATTAATTTGTTTAAAACTGTGTACATCACACTAAATGTGTTGCTGATAGATTAGCGAAGAGTAAGTAACGATAGGAGTCTCGAGTACAAAAAAAGGTGTTCTTGTGGATAAGATATAGAGCGTTAAGGTACATTCACAGTAGCGAACATTCTAGGTTACTTTCACTTATTCTAGAGATCGCTAGAGTAAAGCCAAAGTATGAGAATAATTCCTGTGCAAGCTCTACCGCTAAGGTGGCAGCACACCCAAACAGCCCTGTTATGGCCGCCAAGGGCATTTAGTATAACAATATACGTCAGTGGTGTATATAGATCATTACTGACTACATATGACTGATGTGTACAGTGATACTAAGCGCACGTGGCGGCCATGATAGGGCAGTTTGGGTGTGCTACCACCTTAGCGGTAGAGCTTTCTCATGAATCATCCTCATACATAACTAAAAGTTCTAGCAGTTGAGTTCGACGGTGCAGGTCGAGTAAAACACAACTAGGCCCATAAATTTAGGTTAATCAATTGTACTTCTTTTACTCTGCTGCTAAAAAAATAGTTTTAAAAAACTCCCAGAACAGTTGCAAATCTCGGATAAGTAAGAAAATCTAGCTATATTAACGCGCTCTTGCGTGCTCTCGCATAGTCATACATGAACCTACCGATGTAGTGCAGACTATGTAGCAAAGCCCCGTTATCACTGTAGATTTGTGTATACATGCAGACACTGCAGGGCCTTGCATACATACAAAACTTTGCGCACATACCTGTGTATTCGCAAGGACCAAAAAATCCTTATAAATCTGCGTATCGTACGTGCAAACCTTTACGTACATATGTATACATGCGGACACTGTGGATCCTTGCATATACGTGTATATACGCACGGAATATTGCGTATACACGGTATCTCTGTACTGCATCGACTCGCAGACCCTTGCATGGTCGCGCATGTGCGCGCAAAGCCACAGACCCTTGCACAGCCACGCGTGTGCAAGCGGACAATTGCATAGCCGCGCGTGTCCGTGCGGATCCTGGCATAGCCCCACGTGTGCGCAGACCCTTGCATAGCCGCGCATGTGCACGCGGACCCTTGCATAGCCACGCGTGTGCACGCCGACCATTGCACAGCCGTGCGTTATCTCGTGTGTCCGCGTTTAACTTTGCGTAGCCATGCATTATCTTGTGCATGCAGCATACACACATCCGCTATGTCCCCACCAGCTTCAGCACTTATAGTGGTAAAAATTGCAAATGCTACTAGCAAGATAAACAAACTAGATTTCTGTTCAAAAGCATGAGAAATGCCAAATACATTTAAAAAATAATTTCATTAGTGTAAAAACAACTAGTATTTGATAACTTATATAACTTCATATTTATCACGGACTTCATTTGGTTTTTTAAGTGTCAAAAACCAGTAAAGCATTGATTATATCGTCATAAAAATAGGTAAGTTTATAACCTGGTACAAGCTTAAGTCTGCATTTTATTATCGGAAAGACGTTTTTAAGGACGTTCGGTAGAGATGAAAGTGTCCGAAGAAGATTTTTTTTTAATTTTTACCAAACGTTATTATTATTGTTACAATAAACATGTCGAAATTTCGAAAGAATTATCTATTTCGTTTTCAAGATATTAAGTTTTAAAAATGATATTTTAACGCGGTCGCTTATGGAAAGACTGATAAAAACTCAGTTTTAAGAAAATTGGTGCATTGAATTTTGCCAATTTTTTTACATGTCATAAATGATGTTATTAATCTAATGTATACTAAGTTTCGCCAGGACCATTTGACTTTTCTGCAAAAAAAAAATTAGAAAACGATTGAAAAAAAGAATACAACGTCGTGAGGTGACTTAAGCTTTTGGCTTTACTCGCCAGATGGCCATAAGTGTCAAAATATCTTTTCACAAAGAAAAATGTATTCGTGTACGTATGAAAGAATGTATGTATATAAATTAAGTACCTGTAAAAGTGTGGGTATACCTACATTAAATTTGTGCAGCGCTGCCAATTCTTCACTCGCTGCCTGTTACCCATTTCACCTCAAATGTTTCCACTCGCTTACTGTGTGGCACGTCCTCAATGCTAACTGATATTATTTAAAATATTTTTAAGTCATCCTTACATACTCCGGTGCATTAATATGCCATAGTTCCTTAAATTTATTTGATAAAAATAAGGTCAATTTTTCAAAACATCCATAGACCAAGTTTTTTTATGAAGCAAAAAGTATCGTATCATTGGATGAAAATCATTCTTTCTTGAACTTAAAATCATTAGAAATACTTTCAGCATAATAGCTCATAAAACATAAGTCATAAAATTCACTAAGTTTTCTATAACGAGACATCAACTTCTGATTAAAATTACCTAAATCATTGATACAAAAGTAATTTTTCAACCAGTCCAGTCACATTGTTTTCCACTCAAAGAAGTAATCTTGGCATGTTAATGCTCTTATAAATAAAAAATACTAGAAATAAGGTTGGAAGCTGTTTCTTTAATAGAAATGATCGATAACATACACTTTAAAAGGACTCACTTCCAGCTAGTTAAGATATAAGAAAAATAATTTAGTATAGTCTCTACTTAAATGTGTCATATAGAAAAAGTTTGAATCATATTAATTTGGCAATAAAAACGTCTTTTCCATAATAAAAAACACACCTAGGCTTGTACAAGGTTTGTAACTGACACATTTTTTTGACAAAATAATCAATTCCTCACTTGTCATTATCACTCAAAAAATCAACTGAAGTCCTTGACACACTAAAAATTATACAAGTTATCAAATAATAGTTGTTTGTGCACTAACAAAATTATTTTTAAATATGTATGGGATTTTTTTTGCTTTTGTACATAAATCCGTTATGTTTATCCTGCCTATAGCATTTCCAGGTTTCGCCACTAGCAGCGCTGAAGCTGGTAAGGATATAGTGGATATGTCTATGCTATATGCACAAGACAATGCACGGCTACATGAAGTTAAGCGTGGACACGCGAGAGAACGCACAGCTATGCAAGGGTCCGCGAGCACATGCGCGGCTGTCCATGGGTCTGCGCGCACACGTGTGGCTTTGCAAGGGTCTGCACGCACACGCGTGGCAATAAAAAGATCTGTAGCTTTGCGCGCACATGCGCGACTATGCAAGGGTCCGCGCGTAAATGCAGTACAGCTATAATGTGCATACGCAAGGATCCACAGTATTCGCCTGTATACACATGTATGTAAAGGTTTGCATGTATGATACGCAGATTTATGAGGATTTTAGAATCTTTGCGTATACACAGGTATGTGCGCGAAGTTTTGCATATATACAAGAGTCCGCAGTGTCGGCATGTATACACAGTGAATACATGCAAGGCCTTGCTGTATAGACTACGCTACGTTGGCAGATACATGTATTACTATGCGAGTGCACGCAAGGGCGCGTTGATATCGTTGGATGGTCTTACTAATCAGGGACTCGCAACTGTGCTGGGAGTTTGTAAAACTATTTTTTTCACAGCAGAGTGAAAGAAGTTCAATTAATCATTTCCAATTTATGGGCCCACGTGAGACTTACTCGACCTGCATTTCCTATTACAGCTGCTAGAACTTGTATAACTCAATCTCATGAGCCCGTATGTGTTTTACTTCACTTGCATCGTCTATTACAACTGCTAGAACATTTATTCAAGCATACTTCGGCTTTACTCTAGTAATTTCTAGAATGAGTGAAGATTACCTAGGATGTTCGCTACTGTGAATGTAACTTTACTCCGAGAGTGAGCACGTCTTTATATGAACATCGGCAGACGTACACTGACTCCTCTACGTGCGTGTTAGCATTGTGAGACCTGCGACTATATAAATACAGTTGCGCGTATAACGACTCCGATATACATATGTTACACTAGCTATTCGTAATATACTAAAGTTCCACGATTACCCATGTTTTTTCGTGGTTGCAGAGTGTTTTCAAACAAAAGGATTATTTAAGTTTACTTAATAAAGTATATTCTTTTAGGAAAATTTAACTAAAATAAGTGTGGACTTCTAATACACTATGTTTTGAAAAATGTATTTGTATAAATTTTATGTGTCCAAATTTCTAGGACAAACTGCTCACTTGTATGCGTTCTCTATGATCGTAGTATTTTCGCATTTATTTTATAGTAGACTAACAGATACATTAATAAAATAATGCGATTCTTTTAAAAAATTAACGCAATGCGATTATTTCTAATTGTTAGTAAAGAAGAGAGAAGATCATAAATTGATACAAATAAGATCAAGAAACAAACTACTTAATCAAATAACAAATATTTCTATGTTAAATTTTAAGTACAATTTAAAAAAATTTACTGCTCACAATGAAAATAAAAAAGTATAATAGCCGTAGCACTCTATTGGTATCAAAGATTGGTTACAAAGTGAACAAAGATCTTCGATTTTTGACAGCCTCGTTTTAACTTAGATTTGTAACGGGTGTCGAGGCATGTCTTTCGATAAGAAATACGAATTGTATATAAATATTTATTGTAGATGGATGCATATGTAATCTCCTTGCTTAGGTACTAACTCCATCAGTTGAAATGTTTATTTAGATGGTGGGCTCCAACCTTAGGATAATGCTGGGAGCGCTGAGAACAGGTTCATCTTTTGGTTATGCACGGAAGCGTCAAGTGATGCACAAAAAGTTCACTTGACTCCTGGAGATGTTGGCAGGATTGTCCAGATTCTCTGAGGACTTTGATTGTAAATGTAAATTCGGTGAGAGTCCCAAGGCTGCTTCGTCCCAGTAGGCGATGTTCCAGGTGCAGTTGATCTACGTATCGGATTTTCTATAATATTTATAAAATATAACGATATCTTTAAAACCATAGCATGTGATGACCTCTAGCGATATTAAATAGGTGAAAGTATAAAATGCAGATTGCCAAATGTGTACCTGACAAACACACACAGAGACAAAAAAAATTGAATATCATCTTCTGTAAATATTTGATTATTGCATGTTATAAAATAATAATGATAAAAATACTTCAATAACACAGCCACACGAAAAAAAATTTTTTTTTGAGTCAGACCGTCAGACTATGTATACTGTATGTTTCTGGGCTCGCTGAATCAAAATCTGATGTCAAAAATACCCCTGCACGTCTGAGTTTTGACATAACCTGAAAAAACGTATTTTACACAAAAAATTTTGTTGTTGTGTCTGACAGTCAGACCATGCAAACTATATGTTTATGGGGTCGCTGAATCTAAATTTGAGATCAAAAATATCCCTGGACGTCTGAGACTTGACATAAACTCAAAAAACCTGTTTTGCACAAAAATTTTTTTGTCCATTCTAACAGTCAGACAATGCATACTATATGTTTTTGGGATCGCCGATTCTAAATCTGAGGTCTTAACGGTACCAGTAACGTATACCGCAAGACGGTTGCACGACTTGATTTTGTATATCATATGAGAGCTGTTCATGTAAAATTAAAATTCGTTGAATGCTAACTAAGAACAAATAAACGCTTAAATGAACAAATCTTATGTACATTAAAAATAGATAGAATCACTACCAACTAGAATAAATGACTATATTAAGTGACCAGAAATAAAAGTGACTAAATAGAATTAATGAATAGAATGGAAATAGTATGATTCGTGTAGATGACTTTGATAGAAATTGAGTCACCAGAGTAAATGACTGGCATGAAAATGTAATGATTAGAGTGAATAACTATAATGAAAATTAAGTTACTAAGGTGAGCAAACTTTAAATTAAACAATTGAAATACACGATCAAAAAATCAGACTCTGAAATTAAATTTCAGTTCATCTTTTGGTACTGTACCGAGTTCTTATCACATCAAACGATCTATGCAATGATTTACGCTTTCCATCTTCTTTCGGTGTATCTCGCTTTAGCATCCAACAGAAATCTGCCATCATATTTTTGCTCCACTTTCCTTGATAAGGAGTGTCCATGATTTTTATATCTTTATAAAAGCGTTTACCTTGCTCTTCTTAAAAATCACCAAGATTATCTGGAAATTTGTCGAGATGTGCATGCAAAAAGTCCAATTTTAAATTCATTAGACATCCGAGCTTCCTAAAATCTTCAAACATTTTGGCTACAATCTATTTATACTTCAAACTTTTCGTATTGCCTGAAAAGTTCTCGTTACGTCTTTAAAACTGAGCAAGGCCTGTTTTTTATATCGATTCATTTTACCAATGAAATTTGTATCTTTGCACATAGTACGAATTTGTGGTCAATTAATTACTCCTTCTTTAGCCTTGGCCTCAGAAAGTTTTGGGAATTTTGATTGGAGATATTTAAAACATCCACCTGATATATCGAGGACTTGTACAAATTGTTTCATGAGGCCGAGCTTAATATGCAATGAAGGAATAAGAACTTTCGATGGATCTACGAGAGACTTCTTGATGATGTTATTAGAACCTGCAGTTATGGATGATCTTACTGGCCAATGTTTTTTCTTACTACAATGATTTTTTCTATCTTTAGTATCCCACAAACACAAGTAGCAAGGATATTTCGTGAATCCTGATTGTTGTCCAAGCAGCATACTGATTACTTCAAAATCTCCGCATATCAGCCACAAATGCTTTTCATACTGAATTTTCTGTAAGAGAATATCCATATTGTCATATTCTTCTTCCATCACAGTTGAATGGGCAATTGGTACAGGAGAAATATATATTCCTGTTGTTAAGAAACACTGCCTGTATACTTCGTTTCAAAGAGTCTACAAAAAGTCGCCAATCACAAGCTTTGTAAGAATTCTCTTTTAGCTAATTTATGAGCCTCCTAATATTTACACAAAAAACTAAAGATAAATCTTCATCCTTCACGAAAAACGTACGAAATTTGGAGTCACGGTTTCGATACACAGAAACTTTAGTGTTAGGTTCTAAATGATTTTTCTTTCTAAATAATGAAGCCAAAAGCTCCGAACCATCTTTTGGTAAACCTAAATATCTGATAAGATCATTTAATTAAAATTGGGACACCAATGATGGAGTCACAGATTTTTTCTTATTATTGTAAACTCCGAACCACTACTGTCATTGTCGTCACTTGAAAAATCGGATTCCTTATCCAATTCTTCTAATTCGTTACCTTCGTTGACGTGCTTATCATCAGATTGGAGATAAGTTTGATCAACTTTGATGGGAGGTGACATTGATTCATCATTTGTATGTACAATTTTGTTGTTAATTTTGATGTTAATACCTTTAATATCATTAAAGCGGAATAAACATTCTTCTGCGCTGCAAGGAACTCTCCAAATCGCTGGAGTAATGAATTTGATGTTGTAGTTCCTTCCTTTCGTCTTCCACTGATACAATATCTGTTTGCATGCGTTACAAATTACATGCAGAACCTAACTACTTTGTTGATCAATCATTAACTTAAAAAATTCTTCATACATGTTGCAAATATCTTCATTTATCGGTTGTTGCAACGATTTTACCTCATATTTTGAACAAACATAACAAAATTGTCATCCTGCGTACGACAATTATGTAATAGCTAATACTGAGGTAAGTTTCTTGTAGCATAAGATTCTATATTAGCCAAGTCACCACATAATTTGGAACTGCGGTCGCTTGATGACGACGCCTGCGAGCCCGCTTTATCGCCCCGACCAGCCACTGATACTTAGGATCCGACCCTCTGCATCGTAAAACGCTTACGTGCGCCTGTCATGACGGCATGGAAGCCGTTATCCTGGGACTTCGCCGGATGACGAGCTCACTCTGTTGCCCGCCGTCACCGCGAGGAGGAGCCCTAGATGCGAACACACGTAGGAAGTATTTATGGGGCAGGTGATATTTGTGAATTGCTTTGAAAATGTATAAACTAATAATTATTATAATGAAACTACAAAAAGTATAAAGAATTTAACCGTGACTGCAGTTATAACGTACATAGACGGTAATTCTATTGCTTATATCTCATCTCCTCTGGCCAAGTACATGAAGTGCTTAAAGTCAGACTTTTTGGATTCAGTTCGGGCTCTGGACCCGGAGGGTTAGACTTTCTTTCTATTTTTATCTTCTTCGGACGACATTGATCTTTTTTTTCAATTACATTAGACATTTTTCATACACCTAAATAAATTCGAATTGTTGCTTGAATAAATGATGTTTTGACACGTGTTTAACACTACAAAGCTAATTGCTACGAAAGCAGATATTTTTGTGGCAAACACGTTACGAACACGTGATTGCCATTTTTTTACGCTTGTGATTTTGTATCCTAAAACACATGTTTGCTATAGTGCATTTGTTGTTGTTCAGTAGAAATAGAGGATGAAATAGAGTGTGTAGTGGAGATACAAGACATAAAAAAGCCTGTTCATAATTACTATGTGCCTTATGAATCAGCAAATATTAACGATATCAAAGCACAAGTGTTTATTTTCCTGCATCGGTTGCGTAGCGTGAATCATCAAAGAGACACACAAATAAAAACTTATACTTCGAACTTAGCTGTCATGCAGTAATGCTAGCATGCATTATCTTAAATTTTAGATAATATTGAGTGCATGGAGACTGGACATATTCTAAGAGAGAACATTAAAAATGCAGCATTGATTTATATGATTGGATAGGCAAAGCAAAAGTAGCTTTGACGATTCCATTTAATGCGATAAGTATGACATACTATCTATCTTTTTCATTTTTTAGACACGTCACCATAGTACTCCTCACAATTGGGTCTCTGTACATGATGTTTAACACAGTCAAAGTTTCTTTTTTTGGAGTATAGAAAAGGACAATGCTAGTGATAACAAGAAGCTATGACGATTGTCATATAATAATTCTGACAAAATTAAAACTTTATAGGCTTTTGTAGGTTGTCTTAGACAGGCGAAAAGCATTCTTTGTACGCCACAGATGATATCGTTTGAATCAGGCTCTCATCTGTTTACGCTGAAGTTAATTCCTGCTATTATAAACGTACGACATATATTTTTCAGTCTTGAAACGAAGGATGAAGTCCTATAATCATATCTTGAGTTTATATTACACTTACAACCTAGTGGCTTAAATCATCGTGCATTTATGCAGTCGCTTGGAAAAAAGTCCTAAATCCCTGGTCTACTATCCGGGTGGTTTACTATCTAAGTTGTTGAGCATAAGATACTAGTGGACTAGGACCATCTCAGTCTAGATAAAAAAGTAATGAGTCATTGGAACTTTTAATACATCTGAAAAATGTATATAATGTACAGCTTTTAGGCTTTGCATTGATTGAACACAGCTTTAATGATTAAATAAATTATTAGACTTATGCTGTATCAACAAGATAGGATAACTTGAAGTAAGTTGATATCTTACTATGTAATGAACATCATCTAGTTGTGCAAAAAAATGTCTGGTGTGTAAAATGAAATTTTTTTTGAAATGATTCGATGATTTCATATTATAAAAAAAGTTAACAGATATTCGTGATGCTCTGATTGTATCCTTTGTCGTACATAACTAATATTATTAAATGACTTTTAAGTATATATAGCCTTAGCAAAAAAGTGGGTTCAATTGAAGGTCTAGATGCCACAAGGATTCCAGTCCACGATTGGGGAGATAAGTTTACCTGATTTAAAAAAGTTAAACGTATTTTTTGACCAAACTATCAAAACGAACCTTTGTTATGAACAGCATGATGCACATTTATATTCTATGAATAATTTGTTTAAGTATCGCTCTTCAAAACTCTATTATTGAAAAACTTACAATCCCTATTCCACTTGTTTTCTGAAACATATATTGCCTTAGCTCTTGATGTACTGACTTGAATCAATAGGAGATATCATATAGATCTCTGTAAGAGACTATGCTTGTAATTTTACTGAAAGTATACGGATGTCTGGTTTTTTTTAGGTATTTGATTGTGCTAATGTAGCAAATTACAACTTAAGCTTATCTTTACATTGACTAAATCATGCTGCAAAGTTTTAAATCCATGAATCAGATTCTTGTGTGAAAGTGCCTACATGTATAACGTATGGCTCAGTACAGTTTTACACCTATACTTGACGGCTACCATTTTTTTTCTTTTTATGTAAAAACCTACGGCTTCTTTCAGCAGTGACAACTATGCGCTCTTACGCCATCACATTGCAGACGATCCGAGGCTTTAGTACCCGTCCGTTTAAACATACATATATCTATACTAGATGTCATTTGAGCCTGTATGGGCAAAGATGAAAATTACAGGGTTTTTGTGCACCACACAGATGGAATAAAACTTGGCACTGTGACTCATACCGGAGTAGAATCATGTTAGTAGGCCCTTCATTTTATGCTGCCATGAATGTCTTAATTTAATAGGCCAAGCCTTTATTACGATATCTATTATAAGGCTACGTCTCTTGTACAGCTTGTTATCCTGAGTACATTAATTAGGTGGAAAACCTCGGTAGTTTATGGCACAAATATATAGCATGAATAGCGTTCACCAACTGACTTCTAACCTTGTGCTATATTAAAAGAGTTATAGGCTTCGATTGTTCAATAAAATTGAAAGCAAATCATGCATAGTAACCTCGTTGCTCATGTGTAAGATACAATATTACGATGAATGAAATCTTTACGATGATTTATTATAGTAATTAATATAATACTTAAAGTTGTATTTTAAAGTCAATGTTATAGCAATATTATATATTTTGTTGATCCAATATCAACGGTTTATTGTAAATGCCTTAATGCAGATCAGAATGACTTTCTTTTATCCGTATAGAACAATTTTCGTAACAGGTGGAAGTTTTATTAATAGCTATACATAATACCCGGTAACGTAAGTATACACCTCAAGCTCTGTATTCCCTTATACATATGACATTTTTTTTGCTTGATATCATCCCAACTCTAGTTAACGACAAAACTAGATCTTATTGAACTTAAAACAGAAAAGTTGGTTGATAAAATTGAATAATATTTACCTCAAAAACTTAAATCCATGGTATAAAACCTGGTCAAAGTATAATACTTTTAATAGGACAAGACATGAGCAATAGCAGAACTGTACAGCCTGGACTGTCTCGCATACTAACGACACAAAAATTGTACCTACGATATTATCAATTTAGTCACTGGAATATCAATAACAATAATGCTCAGATATTATTATAAAAATATTTTTAAATTTTATCTGGAAACACATGCATGTACATATACAAAGAGATGTACGCAGTCTTTAACAGGAAATTGTAAGGTTGTCTTTTTTCAAGATGAAACGTAAAACTATTGAAAATGAAGAGTATGGTATTTATTAGCATAGTTTGTTATTAATTAGTATAAAACTTAAGGATTGGATTAATATTCGACTTTATCAAAGTAAATGAGTTTACAAAATGTATACTTTATACTTGGGTAGGATGCAGGTGAATTCACGTGTTACAGCACAGTCATTGTTTACATCTCAAGACCTTGTTTAAATAGATACGTTTTGGAAAGCTGTTATTTTTATGTGCTAACTGTTTACAACAAAATATTCCAAGTATTAGTACTGCTGTTCATTTTGCTCAACAGTCTGTTTTCTGAGTTGTTTAATTTGCGTATGTTTTGGCTTTTTTTCCACTTTTGCCTATTGCTTTTACCAGCACATACCTTTATATTGCTGTTTTGGGTAAAATACAACGTCTTTGTGTTAGTGAAAACAAGCATTGCAGTAAGAGATGAATTAGCAAGCGAGATGAGATTTTTAATCGTCTACTCACATCTTTTAAGTAAAACAACTGCGTACAGCGCAGAACTAATAGTCAATTGTATACTACATTGATTTTTACGAACAATTAATAATGAAGTATTCCTGTGGCTATCCTTGTTAAACTTCAACTTATTTTGTGGCCAGGTTCATCTTACACAAGTCAGTAACATATAGTTCACTCTCAATGTATACATTGTAGACGCAACAACTATTCCTGACTTATGAATAACTATCATTTATTCAGTAACTATTACGCGATTTCTTATAACTCGTTGTAGTTATGAACAAACCTTGTTGATCAGAACTTCCGGTACCCTGTGATCCACCTTTTTTCAAGGCATTTTTGAAGGAGCTCCGTATATTCAAAATCACGAAGGAATCTGCAGTTTCTGGTGTCGGAAATTTCGGAAAATGTTTCGCACAGCTCACTTCTAAAACTTGAAAATCCGTTTTCTGCAAGTGATCGTTGTCTTCGTATTAATCCAGATAGTCCATTTCTACTTTGGAACGTCCTTTTTTTCACTGTACAGAGAGCTGCAGCTAAAACAACCATGATATTTAAATAGTCAAAACTCCGTTAAAATCACATAAGTTTGATTATAACTTACTATCGATGCAGCTCGAATTCACGCTAAAGTGCAAACCGACAGCACTCTGAGAAGGCTTCCATTCTAACCCTCGATAGTAGCACGTAACGAGAAATTCGTTCAACGTTGAGTTGAAAAGCCATTATATTTATCGAATTAGAGGCTCCCTTACGCAAAATCCATTACTCGGTCCCTAATTGACTTTTTTCAAAGTCGCTCTTTCGTTAATAAAAAGGCAGGTGATTTCAACGCAGTTGTTAAACTTTTAAAAGTTTTCTTTAATACAACAGAAACATCTACTAAAAACCAGACTTCTTACTACGTTAATTAGTAATATCAAACCTTTAACATTATCTCTCATAACATGGGTTGGATGAAAAGAACCTACATCCGTGTCAGTATTTGCATAGAATAGTATACAAAACACAAAGGATTATTTAAAAAAAACTGATACGCGAGTTTTTATCAATGAAAATACATTGAAACTTTTATAAATACAAATAACTATCTTATTCCAAAAGACTTGTACCCCAACACAATAAAAACATTCGACCGCAAAAGATGCAAGATACGTCTGCTATTAAGTTTGAACCTGATATTTTCAGGTGTGATAGTCCTAATCCATCTGTACTTAGCCATTGTCTAAGTCAGAGCTTATCCTTAGCTTTCTTTATTGGTTTCCAAGCAAGTATCTTCACTGCATCCCAATAAAAGTATCGATCCAAAGAGCAGAATACAAATGAGAATGTAATTTGTCTATTTTATTACCACGATTGTTTGGGTGTAGATCTTTTAAATACGTGAAAGGGTCTACGGAAAAAACCGATTAGCCGGATAAAGACAAAGACAATGATTCATCGCAGTGCATGAATCTTTGTAATTTGAAGGCGTGCCACGAAAAAACTATTTCATTAATTTTCGACTGAAAACACTGAAATTTTTTTAGGATATAGACATTTATATACCCATAGACGTAACCTCTTTGTTTACCATCTTTTTGTCTAAAAGTAAGCCGACAAAATTATGTTTTACAACAGTTTTATGTTAAACTATTTATCTGGAGAGAATACTGTTGCAAAGAAAAATATATACAGACTAGTTAAGTTGAAATAAGAAATAAGCCATTAAAGCAGGATAATGAGAAAAAATTACGATGATGACTGCGTATTCGAAATAATAAATCTAATAATGTATAAAAGGTAGTCCAATGCTTGCTAAAGTGAATGTTCCAATAGTGTATGCAAGCAATCTTTTACTTTTATATGGAATTCTTATAAAATTAATAATTTCTTAATAGTTTTAAAATTTTTTATCATGATATATTATCCGAAAAATACAGGCATCTAGTGTTACAATAGGCATGTATGCATCCTCTTGGATGAGGTGCGTATGTAATAAAATATGTATCAATTACTTGCTTGCATACCCTTTCAGACATTTACTAGCATTAAAAAATCTTATAATCAAAATAAATTTTTAAATTAAGGTTGTGCAGGCTGTTCTTTTGACTTACCTGGGTTGTCAGCTCTAAATCTAAATACTACGTATCCATTATTGGGTACAGCAATCGTATCTTTTGAAGGTGGTAGATTAAACTCTCGATGTAAAAGTCCACGTCTATCAAGATCAAGAGCATGCTTCAGGTTTATTTTTTTTACGTTTTTATCTGGAGATCGTCCAATGCCAATCACCTTAAAGGCATAACCATGAAGATGAAAAGGATGAGAAAGATTAGGTTGTTGCACTGAAAAAAAAACCATTACTTTATATTACAGAAAATCAGTCATATTGTACCGATACAATGATGGAACAAAAAGTTATTTCAAAAGTTGCTTTGGAGGAATATCTGTTTCCCTTTAATCATTAATTATGCATTAGAAGATTAAATATAATGAGCGATCAAAAACGAATCGAAAATAAGATGCAGTATACTTCGCAAAATTGGATAACTAAGATGGAAACAATGTAGCTATTAGAATGTTAAAAATAGCTATGATTAACAGATGTTCATAGCTTCAAACTGAGTGCAAAAGGTATCCTCCGAGGAAGGGTGGACTCAGCCTAATTTATTTTTTCATCTTAACGATGAAAAAAAGTTTGGCGGAACATAGAATAAACAGAAAAAAGATAATGAATGAAATAAATAGAAAATTGGTCCTAGCTCTTGAGTATTTTTTTAATTGTGGTAGGAGTGGTTAGAACACGTTATCAATATTTTGTTTTCTCTAGTGTCACTTGAACTACAAGTCTGAAATCCTCCATTTTACCTTGTGTCTCAATTGTAGCAGTAGGAGTAGCGGAAGAAGTAGTGCTGGTACGAGAGAACAAAATATATGTAGTATTAGTAGTACTAGTAGTAAAAAGTTGTAATAGTCGTAAAGGTAGTATTAAGGTCGTGGGAAAGACCAGTAGTCGTGTAAATAGTTATAGTTTAAGTAAAATAAGCATTGGTACATTTAGTTAAAAAATCACAAGAAGTCATATTTATAGTAGTTAAAGCAGTAGTAGTAATAGTAGTATATATTGTAGTAATAGTAATATGTTAAGTAGTAATAGTAATATGTTTGTAGGAGTACTTGTAGTAGTAGTCGTGGTAGTCGAAAATAAAGACTTAAAGCAGTAGTGGTAATGGTCGCAGAAGATTTAGTTGTTGTAGTAGTAGTAAATATAGTAGTAAAGAGCAGAGGTTATGGTAGTAGTACTATTAGTAGTAAGATTTTTAGTCGTGGTGGTAAAGTAGCAGTGACATAAGTAGTAAGAGTAGCAGAAGCGGTAGTAGTTTTTTTTTTTTTTTGTGGTGCGAGGGGAAATGCGTTTACGCACACCACTGGGCAACGGTAGTGTTGGGCTCAATAGATTTTTTTTATTAGACCACTACTACCAACCTAACCCCCCCCCCCCCCATGCCGCGTTGCTTGTGTTCCACCCCGGAACCGCGTTCGCATTACTTCGGGATAAAGCCACCATGGAGGACATCGTACCTCACAACATAGTCCAGGAATCTCGCTCACCAATCGCTGGCATGTAATTACCTCCCAAGAGCCCTATAAAGGGCTTAAGGGTGCCCAGGTGATTACACATTATCATCCATCCACCAGTCCAGCATTCTGTAGATATCCTAAAAACGACTTGAGGTCCCTGTGACCGGACATCTACACTTAGCTTTCTTCTGGGCCGAAAGTTGTTTTGCGAGCTTCATTTTTGTGCCCCTATTAGCTGATAGGCATAAAAGCCCAGCGCACCCTGCATTCACACTTATTGGTAGGCCTCATCATAGTTTTGCTATAAGCTAGGCCTTTAAGGGATCCTGGCTCTAGCTTCTATCAGTGCTTGCATAAAGACTGGGCAGCTTTCTCTTCCAGCTTCGTGCTTTCTATCTCCCTCCTTGCATAGAAATCACTTTGTCTCACCATCGCAGTCTTTTTTGCGATGGTTGCAGCTCCCGCACTTAAAACAGAGCTTGGATCCCAAGGCACCTGTAGCATCTGATGACTTCGATCGCCCTCCTAACTCGGTAGGAGACAAAGCCTACCTTTAATCTGGCTATTTCTTCGAGCTTCTTGGCCTGGGATTCCCGGAGAGCCACAAATGCCAGCCTTTGCCCCCTCCTGTTGGCCTTAGGAAGGCGTAGGTCAGTGTCCTGGATGTGGGTGTCCAGTACCTTTTTCAACGCCCCCCTTATCTCCTGTATCTCCGCAAAAGCGTCGAGGTCAAGGACTTCAACAGTCACTTTGCGCTCATTGCAAAGAACCGTACCCTTGTTAGCAACTGCTTCTCCAACGTATTGGGAAAAGGCAGTGACGTTCCTAATACCTTTTACCCCTATCAGGACGTCTCCTTTTTCAGTCGTCTCAACGCTTTGAACAGTGGCTCCCACTGACTCAGGGCTAAAGCCTGTTTTCAGCAACTTAAGTACGGTGGCAAAGGTCTGTCCTGCAGCAACTTTTACCAGCACCTTTGTTGAGTCTGTCACCCGTTTTTGGACACCCTGGCTCATCAAATTCATCTTTACTTTTTTATTTTCGGCTATCTTGCTCTTCTTTGTCTGCTGTTGCGTATTAGCATGTCCTTTAGGGCTTTTCGATAGACTCCTCATACGCTTAGCTCTGTCTATTTCATTAAGTGCTGTTTTCAGAGTCCTCCATTGAACCTTCTCCTGGACTTCCTCCATGCTTTTACTTTGCCATCGAATCTTAAAGTCATCCTCTATACGTCGGTTAAAGGATTTCTCCATCTTTGAGCTGAGTATTAGTCTGTTTTCTGCTTTCTGCAGGCTCTCAAGGGCGAGCGCTATGCCTTTCTTGACAACTTTTGCCGTATTAGCGTATTTAACACGGATATCCTCAAGAGTTTTCGGAAGCGCCATTTTAGTAGTAATTACAAGGCGATACTCCTCTGCCCTCTCCTGTAAAAGTTGAACCCCTCTGCCCGTCATGTATTCCAGATCACCTTGCGTTATATTGCTGAAAATGTTAACAGCACTAACGTTGCTAACATCACTACCTAAACTCGAACAGCTTAATCTTTTAGCTGCTCCAAACGGCAACAGAGGAATGCTTAGCAGATCCTCGCTCCGTGCCCAACGTCTTTACGGCCCACCTCTTAAAATCTGTGGCACCTGCGCCAGCCACCCGGGCTTGCACTGGATCGGAGCTGACGGCAGATTTCCTCGTAGAGATCACCGCCTGAGATAGTAGTATTACATTGACGTTCTTTATATTTGCTTTCCACTGTCTGACTCCAGCTTCTGTAAAAAGTGTTCATGTGACTGTCTGGTAATTGCGGTCAGCAGCAGCGCCAGTAGGATCCCCCCTTCCCTCCCCGAATCGCCAGTATTGAGCCACCATATTGCAATCCCAGAGCCCGGTACCAGCTGGTTCATGCAATGCTTTAAGGAAACAGCCACCATAGGGTCTCTTCAGCGGTAGTAAGCCAGTATAGTCTAGCCCACCGCGTCTTTTTTATTTTTGAGACGTACAGCCTGTTAAGCGGTAGTAGTCCGGTATTATTCAGGTCGCCGCATTGGCCTAACCTCCCGGAGTTCCTATATCACACATAAGTAGCAAGGCCCCGAAATCTCAGACGAGAGAATTCCACCAAGTCGTGCCGCTTCTCTGTCAGTGTAGTGTGTGTATGTGAGTGGAATGTATTCACTGCCACTTACCTCAGTACATGGCTAGTTGGTATGCTGTTAGTCTTGAAGCCCCCTCACCCGACCTAGGCTGCAAGCAGCACGGTCTACGACAAGGTGATGCATACCATGGAGGGGGAGTAGTAGCAGTTGTTGTAGTAGGAGTGATAGTAGTAGTAGTAGTAGTAGTAGTAGTAGTAGTAGTAGTAGTAGGAGTAATTATAGTAGTAGAGTATTAGTGGTAGTAGTAATAGCACAAGCAGTAGTTTTAGTAGCGGACAGGGGTCTTCAAAGCTAATACAATTACCGTCAGATTGCCATGCTTAAAAATTTTGGTTATGGTAAGCTGACCGTAATTCTATCACTTCTAAGAGCCCTGGCAGCGGAAGTAGTAGAAGCAATAATAGTGGTACTGGAAAACGAAATAGCTGCAATATTAGTTGTAGTCGTCATGGTTGTAAAATAATATTAAGAAGTAGCACAAATAAGTAGATGTAGTATTTAACATTGGGGTAGCAGTTAACTTGTAAAAGGCGTCGTCGCAGTTGTGATAGAAGCAGCAGTTGTAGTAGTAGTAGAAGTATCAGTTGAGGTAGTAGTTAAGGGCAGTCTTTGTAGTAGTAGTTATTGTGGTTTTAATAGTAATAACTGCACGAGCAGGAATCGTAGCCGTAAGAGTAGAAGAAGTACTGTTACTAGTAAATAAAGGAGATGTGGTATTAGTACTAGTGGCGAAACGTCAAAATTGTCGTAAAGTTAGTAGTGGAGGTAGTAGAAAAGAGTAGTCATCGTGTTTTTAGTTTTGGTGCAAGTAGAATCAGCAATGGTACTACTAACGAAATAAGCACTAAAAGTGACAATTGTAGTTGTTTAAGTAGGTGTTGCAGTAGAGGTATTTACTATAGTGGTAGTAGTAATAGTTTTAGTAGTAGTGGTACTAGTAGAAGTAGAAGTAAAAAAAATAGTAGAAGTAAAAGCAGCAGTAGTAGTAGTAGAAGTAGTAGTAGTTGTAGTCGTAGTAGTAGTAATAGTAGGAGTAGGAGCAGTAGTAGTTGTAGTCGTAGTAGGAATAGTAGTGGTAGTGTAGTAGTAGGTCTAGCAGTAAAAGTAGTAATAAAGTAGTAGTAAAGGTAAAAAACGTAGCAGTAGAGGGTAGTCATCGTAGTTATATAAGTGGTAGAAGTAGAAGTGTACTTTCGTATTTTTTTCTTCGTGGAGGGAAGAAGTATGCATGTACGCATACCGCAGGGATAGTGGTAATGCAGGGCTTCATGGACTATTTTACTTTACCACGACCACTCACTGTGCCACGTAGCTTTAAATCAACCTTTTAATGCGTAAGCATTTATTTCTTAAGAGTTAAGCTACCAAGGAGGACATCGTACTTCACAGCATTATCGAGCCTCATTTACTATTGCTGAAGGCACCACTCTTCACTAATCCTGAAAAGGCCTTTAAGTTCCTAAAGGCAAGGGCCTTAGTTTAGCTTTTTCATAGCTAGCGTTTTCCGAGCGTTGTCTATTGTGTATAGTGTTTTTTTCTTGCGAATACCCCCTTGGGCCTAGCACAGCCTTGGTCTGCACTTTTCTGCAGCTTCAGAAATAAGCATTCATAGTGCTTTTTTATGCTGATAGCGTCAGGAGCCAGGTAGTTCGGAACGGAACTCCGCTTGTTGTAGTATTGCTGCCTATCTGCAACTTTTTCGTTCAAGGAAGGCTTTTTTCTTTAACTTTTACAGTGCTGAAGGAATTTCGGGCAGCCACGGCTGCCTGTCTTATGCATGTTTTCACTTTTTTTCCATAAGCGGCATCTCGCTTTGCCGTTGCAGTCGTTCTTGCAATGTTTCGAGCTGCCATGCTTTTTAAGCACAAGATCGATCTGACCACCATTGCTTTGCAGTCAGCTAAGATGTCGGCATAACCCAGGTACGTTTAACATCTAATGACTGTTACTCTTCGTCTGATTTGATAGGAGACAAATTAGATTCTGACTCTACCTGTCTGTTTATGTAACATCACTTGAGACTCTGGTAGTAATACCAGACTATTCACTGTCCCCTTACGAAGGCGCACTATTGATCAAATGGATTTTTTGTTTGTTAGATACCTAATATTGTGAAAATAAAAAGAGATTAATTAAAAGTTTTTTTGGATATTTAAGCTTAGACGATAGAGAATAGATATGGATTATGAAGGATATTAAGTATTATATACTATGCACGTGACATTCAAACCTTAAACCAGTGAGAGATTGAAACCGATTCCGAACAGAAACATTGTTTAGATGTCTGTATCACATTCATAAAACTGTTTTAATAAGATTAATGACAACTTTTATAGGTACTTAATTGAATACCTTCTTACATAACTCAAAATAATAAGATCGTTGGTTTACGGTGTTGAAAACCTAGAATCTTCAAAAATTAAAAGAGATAATAAAAGAAATGTTCTGGAGCTTAAAGCTCAGACAATAGAGAATAGATAAAAATTATAGAGGATATAACATATTATATCCTATAAAAGTGATATACTAACCTTAAAATCAATAAGAGTTCAAAAATGATTCTTAGCCGAAACGTCGTTTGAATGTCTAGATTACATTTAGTAAATTGTTTTAGTAAGATTTATGACAATCAAATAAATACCTTTTCACATACTCTTCAAAATAAAAAAAAATAATAAAAAAAAATTTCTGGAGCTGTCAGCTCAGACGATAGAGAATAGAGTAAACCTATAAAAAATAATAAATTGTAAAAATCTAACCTCAAGATTATTGAAAAAAATCGTAAGAAACCTCTAAGTTTTACTATCGTTAAAATAACTTAACTACTTTCATGCAAATGTTTTTAAAAGATTTATAACAAGTTCTACTAGATATTCAATCAAATACTCTTTTACATAGCCTTGAAAAACAAGATTTTGGGTTTACAGTGTCTAAAACCTAATATCTTAAGAATAAAAATAATAATGACAATTTTTTTTTGAAGCTTTAAGCTTAGACGACAGGAAATATAAAGAAATTATAAAAAAATTGAATCGTGAAATTTTTTCCTCAAATTCAATGAAAGATATCGAAAAAAAATCTGAAAAAAAATATTGTTCGAACGGCTCGATTACCTTGATAACATTGTTTTCAAAAGATTCATGACAATTCTTTCTAGATATTGAATCAAATACCATCCAACCTAACCTGATATGAAAAAGATTTTAGGTTTACAGTGTCAAAAACCTAACATATTTGGGAGAAAAATAAACAACTACTGCATTTGTTTCGAGCTTTAAGATAAGATGATGGAGAATAAAGAGAAATTATGAAGTAAGTTCAATTTAATAATTTTTACCTCCGACTTAATAGAAATTATCCAAAAACCAAGAATTTTCGACGACTTATTTGTTCCATACTTTACACACGGTATTCCGACAGGGAATTCAGAAAAAAGCGAATGCGGAACCCATTTTTCACAAAAATCTTATGTGATTCTTATGAAAACCAAGAATAAATTAGTCCTGAATTTTGTATATTTCATCATCGAACTTCGTCATTTTCACTTACCTAGTTCAACAAAAAAATCTATTTAGGCTGTGTTATAGTTGTCCATGGTCTTTTATTATATTTTTTTTTAGGTATACGTAAATATGTACGTATTTACAGAATTTTTGCAAAGAAAAACAAGTTCTGTTGTTCGCAGTACGAAGATAAATTTTTCTTAGAGTGTATGAAATAAGAAACATCAGAATAGTTTTTGAAAAGGATCATATATTTTTATGGACACACAAATCTTGATACAAACAACTTAAAATTCTTAATTTTAAGAAAAAGTTTGCGCCACTTCAAACTTTTTTCCTTACACTACTCTTTATCATTATCCCAGGGTGTAATTCCCGGGAACTTTTTAAACAGCAGTTCAATAAACTATATGTTTAAATGTTACCTTAGAAAGGTTGAAAAAAAATGGTTTCTTCTAACCCAAACCCTGAACGGCACTTAATGTCTGAAGCAACTTCTATTTTTTACTAAATTAATATAGATGTTATAGCACATATACTGGAAAAAAGTTGGGTGCTACGCTCACCCAAAATCCCTCAAGCGACTCGCCCAAGCTTTCGTTCGACTGCTCTCTCGGTTTGGGTGAGTAGTCCACCCAAGACGGGAAGGCAGCAGCTCCAAGGCCTTACGTGAGCAGACGCCGAGGCCGACGCCGCAAGGCCTCGGTGCTACTGCCTTCCCGTCTTGGGTGGACTGCTCATCCAAACTGAGAGATCAGTCAAACCAAAGCTTGGGCGAGCCGCTAGAGGGATTTTGGGTGAGCGTAGCACCCAACTTTTTTCCAATGTATGTATACTTTGAAAACTGCATTTGTATTACAACTTTTTAATATCTGTTTTCATGTACATTGTAGAATCATGATGTGGTGTACTACACTATTTATTCGAGTAGGTATACTAAACTTTATTTTGTTGAGTGTCAGACCTTCTCTCACCCACACTAAAATGGTATAAAGCTATTACTTTTGAGATATGTAACGGTATTAAATTTTCTCTTGCATTAATATACTGTCTACACATCAGCGCTGAGAAGCTTAACGAAACAATTTTTTAATGCTTTAGCAAGAGCCTAAAAGAGCCGAACACGAAATAAACACAATACAAAAAAAAAACAAAGCTTATCATACATAATAGAAATAATACCAACTACCTTTTAGTATGACAGAAATAAAACACGAACAGTTTTACTACTTTCATTAGGAGATTTTTTTTTTTTAAATCATGATAGTATTCTTATGTTTTTCTATACTTGACTAAAAACCGCAGATCTTACGTAATTTTTTAAATGCCAAAAAACTTTGGTTACTACTAAACTCAACGAATAATAATACATTTATCATTCAGAAATAATCATTATCAATGCTTGACAAACAAATTTTACAGAAGTTATCGAGTTATGTGAACGATGTTTGGGCTTCGAATGGAAAAAAAAGATATTGTATCTACTTCAAGGTTAGACTGCAACAATCAGCCATCCTCTTCACTATTATACTATCATCTAGTGTCTATCTTCTATTGCTCCAAAAAGAGTACACCAAGTATTTATTTTCCTCCCAAAAATGTAAGGTTTTCGACACTGTCAACCAAAAATCTCATATTTTGAGGTAACGTTACATGGTATTTAATTTTATATCTAGTAAAAATCGTCATAAATCTTTTAAAATCATATTTGTGAAGTTAATCAACTGTTTGAAATGTTTTGGCTCGGAATTCTTTTTTTTTCGATTTCTGTCTTGATTTTGAGGTTACGATCTCACAATTTACAATTCTCTATAATTTTCTTCTATTTTCCATCATAAAGGCTAAAAGCTCCGAAAAAAATTTCATTGATTTTTTCTTATTAGTGAGATATCAGGTTTCAAACAAAAAAAGCATAGTGAGGCGTACACTAACATCCTGGTTACAGTCACCTATGTTCTCTTGTACTGCTACCTCCATCTTCTCTTATTTAGTGACTTCATCCAGATCGCGTATTTCTAGTGTTATTTTACGTTCTTGGGTAACCCTAGGTTGGTAACAGCTGTTTTGACCTCTCGTAAGAATGCTGTTACGTCATTGACATTGTTCGCTTTAATAAGCATATCACCTTTCTTTGTAGTTATAACTCCTCGTACAATGGCTCCAGCTGTTTCGGGGCTAAATTCAGTTTTTAAATTCTTTAACATGTCTGCAAAGCTCTGTCCTTTTTCTACTTTTACTAAGACGCTTGTCGACTTATACGTAGTAGCTGTAGATTTATACTGGTTGCGGGTGGATCCCTGGCGAAGATTAGCGGATTCTATGATTCCCGTCTCCTTGTTCTTTGGACCTCTTGCATTGGTGTTCTTCTGTGGGCTTTCAGATCGACTTGTAGTTCTTTTAAATCTACTTATTTTCTAAAGAGCGAGATTCAACATCTTGGTCTGGATTCGCTCGCGAAATCAATCTCTCTTTCTAGCTCAATCTTAAGCGCCTGTAATATCTTCTAACATTTATTTCCAGCACATTTCGTCTTGAGATAACACACTTTCCTTTTTTTCTTTTGCTTCATTGTAAGTTTTCAAGCAGCGCATAAACCGTCCTCTACTACCATTGCCATGTTTTTAAATTTGTCTTCCATAGCCTTTATTGTGCTTTTAACTTTTTGCTTTGCAGCTTTCACTAGCCTAGCTTCTTCGTTTCGATCGGTTACTAGAACTTCTTCATACATTAACATATCTTTATACTTATCTTCAGTTCTGTTGTTAACATACTGAAGTTGCTTGCAGCACTTGCGCAACGAGATCGCCGACTTTCTCTACAGGAGTTGACTCGTAGTCTCAGCCAATATTCTACTTCTTTATCCCTTGCGTCCGCCTTCTGAGAGGAGTCTATAGATAATTTTGCTACCGGACCTAAATAAAGGTTCACGATATTAAAGCCTCAAATTTCATATACTTGCTAGGTTTTTATTGATTTATCCATAATTTTACCTGTTTCTTTATCCCAAGATCCGCACCGAACCATCTGGATGTCCCCGTCTGTAAGGATAGCCGACGTGGCTCCCAGCACAGGGCTGTATACAGGCGCTAGACTACATGCATAACACCGGGATATAGCACCTACTGCCATGCTAGCCATCATCCGCTCCCTCAAGCTTTGCACCACAAGAAGTGTTCCGCTCTCTAAAGAGTTTCCAGCAGACATGAAACTCCAGGACGCACTCGCCGCTCTGATAAAAAAGGCCGGCCTGGCAGAGCCTGGCCACGCCATGCCACCACTAGAACCTGGCCAACCTAAGCAAGGAACTACTAAGCCAGGTAAGCCCACTAGCAGATCAGAAACCGCCCAACACTCTAGAAAGCTCCAACCAGCTAGCACATGCCCGGGCCGACCACGCCACAGCAGCGCCGCAACCAAGCCATCACCAAACGCCCCCTTTCCTAGTATCAGCTGGTAGACCAAAACTGTCCAGGCATCCAGCCTCCCGTTATGCAGTCAGCAGGAGCCAAAAAAAGCCTAAGTTGACTCGGCACACTACCTCGGTATCGCATCCCTGCCCAGAATCTCTCTTTCGACTATTACGGGTTAGACTGCACGGTAAACACGGCGGGCCTCATTAACCGAGGCCAGCATCCTCAAGAAGGGTCATTAACACAAATAATGAAAGTCCAAGAAAAAGTATTCTGGGTAAAAAGAGGGCGTAGGTGTGTGTGTTTGTGATGTATTTCCTGTCAGTTCTGCGTCAAAGAATCCGCTACGGCCGGACTACTGGCACTCAACAGGCACCGAAATGTTGAAACAGTACTGGCTGGTCTGCGCTGAAAGTGCCCTCCATTTGGTTGATAAGTAACTAATCTTCTGAATGCACAAAATTCTCACATCCCTTTTATTTCCTGGACATACAACTATATCAGTGGTAGAAATACCCGAGTCGCCCCAGTCTCCACATCGAGTCGCAACTCCTGCTCCCGCCCCTTTAGGGTTGAGGGCAGTCCACACCCCAGCTTCCGGTGAGAGGCAGTCACAACATGGGACAGTACTGAAATCTGTGGAAGTAAGTGTTTCAAGGGTTATGTTTAGGGATTGAAGACTGTAAAGAGGTCTAAGATGGGATAGTTGGTATGTCATTAGTTATGGAGCCCCCTTACATAACCTAGACAGCACGAAGCACAGTCTACTTCGAGGTGACGTACACCGTGGAGAAAGAGGAATAGTAACACTGGTATTATTAGTGGTGGAAGTGGTAGCAATAGAAGTAGTAGTAGTAGTTAGTAGTAGTAGTAGTTGTAACAGCAGCAGCAGCAGTAGCAGTAGTAAAATTATTAGTAGTATAAACACTAGTAGTATTAGTAGTAGAGGTAATAAAAAAAGTAGATGTAGTGGTAGTATCAGTGCTCTCAGAAGTGATAGAATTACCGTCAGCTTACCATAAGCAAAAATGTTTAGCATGGTGATCTAACGGTAATTCTATCACTTTTGGGGACCCCTGAGTAGTACAGTAGTAGGGGGTCTTTGCAATGGTAAAAGAAGTAGTAGTAGTAGTAGTAGAAGTCGATGAAGTAGTAGTAGTAGTTTATTAAGTAGTATATTCATTAGTAATAGTATAATTAGTAGATTTAGTGGTAGTAGTAGTTTTTTTTTTTTTTTTTTTTTTTTTTTTTTTTTTTTTTTTTTGTGGTAGGAGGAAAAATGCATTTACGCAC
>JAPYYV010000095.1:0-45292 GCA_030522625.1 Copidosoma aretas | reverse complement strand
CGATAGCGCAATAAATAAATATTATATTTTACCACATAAATGATAGTACTTTTATACTGATAAATAAAGCAATTCGTGCGAGTTTTCACTTCTGCCGGCCCTCCCGGAGTGCCTGTTTTTTTAAAGACTTCTTAATTGATGGGTTGAAATTACAATAGAGTAGTTAACTTTGCTAAAAATGCAAATGTTTGAGCAAAAAATACTACTTTTCATTTTCATTTAAATTTTTTATGATTCTAATATATTAGCTCATTTGAAAAATAAAAAAAAACTTTTTTAAATATTCGGTTAAATGATTCTGAAAAAATGTTAAAAATATTATATTTTAGAAACCAAGTATTTTTGGCTTATTTAAAGTAAAGATGCCAATACCTGAATGCGTTTATTTCTAAGAAAATACGTGATAACTATGACTTTAAGTGTTCACAATAAAATAATTAGACCTATATCCATTTAAATTATGTAATAAGTGAATAATTTTGCAAATTGTATTACACAATCACGGTTTTAACAATAGTATAACCAAATTTTTTCCTCTAAACAAAAAGACTTTGTATACATAATTGGCGGCTATTTCTTTAACCTGCATAAAAATACGGCTGTGGTCTTGCCGTGGAGCTTGATCATTCCTTTATTCAATTTAAGTTGTAGGTATGATCAACTATGTAAAAAGATTGATTCATACAGTTAAGTTATATTTGATCTGAGATTGATATTCTATACGATGAACTATTTTAACTAAGGCATATTTAGAATAACAATCAATTCCTACCTATGAATTTTGGTTGTCATCGATTTATTCGTTCTGTAATTGGTTGATTAAGTGGACTGAGTAATTTATGCGACTGGCTGTGGTAAGTTAAGAGCGGCAAATTCAAACATCAAATTTGAAAAAATCAAAATTTTATTAAATTTCAAGTTTTAAAAATCGATTTTATGTTTCAAATAAATATTTCATACAGTTATAATTAATATATCTTTTCCTACCTATGAATTTTGGTTGTTATCGATTCATTCGTTCTGTTATTGGTTGATTGAGAAGACTGAGTAATTTATGTGATTGGCTGTGGTGAGTTAAGAGCGGCAAATTCAAACATCCAATTCGAAAAAATCAAAATTTCGTTAAATTTTAAGTTTTAAAAATTGATTGTATGTTTTAAATAAATATTTCTTACAGTGACAATTGATATATCTTTTCCTAATAATAAAAATTGATGGTCATCGATTTATTCCTTCTGTGATTGGTCTAGATCGGTCAAGGGCGCGTAAATTTGAAAATGAGATCTAAAAATCAGTAGTTTACATTTTTGCGTTGAATAAAAATCATATTGACATATTTAATTTTTGTCTTACAAAATCGAGAAATTAAATATTTTCTATTATGTGTGAGGGGTTGGTGCGCGAAGCGCGCAGGGGCGGAGCCCCTAGTATTTTATTAAAATGTATTTCTACTCTTTGACGAAACTTCCAACATGTAGCTCTGGGATAACTATCGTAGTTAGTAGTCGTGTGAAAACTTTTATTATTATTTTTTTAGAATGCCTCAGAGTCAATGGTATATTTATCTTTGGGGATTATCGTACTAAAATAAATATTGTTTTTTTTTCGTTTGTTAAGGTAATACAATTACATGTTTTCGAACGTGTTAAGAAACCAAAAAATTTTAGTAGTAAATGTTATCATAAGCGCTGGCTGGGCTCAATCTCATGTTAAGGGACTTAGATAAAATTCCTTTAATAATCGACAGAAAATAGTAATATGTTCATTCATTATTCATGCACGTATATTCAATAAACTGATCTTAACGAAAATATAAGCTATTTAAACTATCTTTTTATTTATGATCGAGATCGAGAATGAGAACGTGCCTTCCAAGTACGAAAAAAATTGAAAAAGAACTCAATGTGAGAGTCGATCAAGTTCTACAAGGCCACGGGACAACAAACACGGGCAACATTGCGCGAATTTGCTTTCAAAATCCTGAAAAGTTTGCTGCTGCCACTGGTGTTGATGTTAACCTTATCAAAAATATTGCAAAAATTTTGCTACTGTTCAAAAGCAAAGAAAATATCGATTTACACGACACACAAAAATTGTGTGACGAAACTTGCGATTTGCATGACCTGCTGTATCTTTGGGCAAAAATGAACCCAAGCACACAAAAGTTAGTTAGACACGAATCCAAAATCGCAAAAAAATTTTCATTGACAATGGCATATTTTTCTGAAGATGCGGGAGAAAGGTGGCATAAAATTTACAGGAAAAATTGGTCAATGCATGCATGACAGACTAAGAGAAAAAATAGGATCGTAGATATCTTCGATCGAGCAGTATGTCTTTCGGATCCAGTGATATCTTCCATGTATATAGCCAATCGACAAAAGTTCTACAAGCATGAAAATCACTGTAATGTTGAAGACCTGCAGATCGAAGTAGGATATGTATTTTAATGTATAGAATTCGTATGTATGCTTATTATCAGTAACCGAATATTAAAGTATGTGACTGAAAAATCCGATGTTTTAAAAGCTTGCGAAATTAAATTAAAACACATATGGTATTTTTCGAGATAAAATCAGATAGAATGATCATTTCATTGATAACAAATATTTAATGGTTATCAATCATTATAGAAAGCACATAATTAAATTTTTTACTGAATTTGAAAAAAAAATTATCTATCTTTTTTAGATTACAAGACGAAAACAATTTTTTTGAAGACGATAATTATAATTAAGAAAAAGATGATGACTTTTTATAGATGAGTCTAGAAATTATGACCCCCAAAATTGTTAAAACATAACATATGGTTATTTATTACCAAGTAATGATATTGTTTGGATAACTTTCAGTGTATTATTATAACCTAAGTATTTCAAAATGAAGTCGGTCGAAAAGAAAGTAGAGATACATCTTTTATGTACTATTTGGACATTAGACTTTTTAATCAAAAGCTACTGAATGATTAAGAGACGAATGTCTTATAGTTAATGTATAGTAACAGCTATATATATTAAGGTACTATTTCTTTTTGAAATAAAACTGTGCCAAACTTAGTGATACTCATTAAATTTTTATTACTTACCATAAAATACCATTTAATACCTATACTAAGAAATAAAAATTACAATAGTCCATCATTTTTCTCTGCTATTCATAGTAAAAATTAGTTTTCAATTCTTAGTTAGATAAGTAAAAGCTTGTTATACAAAGAGATTTTATTATTGCTGTCCAGTTTACTACAAGCTTTTCAAGTCGTTAAAAATGTAATGAAACCTTAAAGTTTGGCAAATTACTGTTATTATACTATTATTGTAAAATGTTCTGTTTACCTCTTTCTGACAGCCATACTAGATCACGAGTAATGTTACGTGGATCATTAAATTCCACTTGTGACACCTCTTTAGATTAAAACTCATGTCAATGAAGTTTGAGAAAAAAAGTTCGATCCGCCATTTTGTTTTGGATGCCATTTTAATTTATATATACTATTATGTGGCTTACTGTATTCTACTTGTTAAACCATTTAATTTGATACCCATGTCAAGGGGGTTATAAATTAAAATTTATCCGCCATTTCGTGGTGGCGGCCATATTGGATCTGCAATGGCATTTAACAAAGTATATTGTACTGTTATGGAATCCAAGTTTGTGTGCAAAATTTCAACCCCAATAAAGGAAAGTTGTCGAAAAAACTATAGCAAGATTCCTACCCAAAACGCCGATATATATGAAGCCAATTTTTCTAAAAACTTGACAAAATGTAATAAACTAGTGTGAAATATGTTTTTATAAATATAGTTTTGTATTAAATATTGTAAAAACTATATTTGACAGCTTATTGAAACGAACTGGTTACATAGTTTTAGAAATTTAACAAATTATTTGAAAAAAATTTAGGTTTTCCAATTTTTTTGAGGTTTGGTTACTATTGAAATGACTTCTTTCCATTTTTTCTGTATCCGGAATTCAATCCTCTACAAAATAAAAAAAAATCCTAGTCTTACCTACTTTCCATCTCGAGATATTTGATTTCGAAATAAGTTAGCATCAATTTCTGTGTTTCAGAACATAGTGCGCCGTCGCTAACTGGATGTTCATGTTCAGCGACCTTCAAAACCCCCGATTAGATGGTTTTGTTTGATGCTTTGTACATTATAGGCTAAACCTAAATTAGTCTCATTTATGTCATAATTTACCGAGTTGTGAAATTGTTATTTATTTTCTCCTTGAGTCACTTTTTAAAAATGAATGTTTTTATTGCGAAAGGAAAATTTTTTTGAATGCATTGAATAACTATCTTCATAAAGTCTCTGGACAGTCTTACGAATCAAATGCAAAAAACTCTATTAATATATCATACCGCGCCAATTTGAGCTTGTTTGCCCTGATTGTGTGCTTTATTTTTCCACTAAGATAATTGTTGCTGCCTATGTTGTCTTGAGTCATACGCATTAAAGGTTAATAAGTGTCATAAAATTTATAAAATTATCTGTGCCAATGTGAACTTATTTTTTATCCGTCAAAATTTGTGTTTTAATTTATTTTTCTATTATAAAAACTAAATTCATAGTGTGTCAACTTACTTCGATTTCTGTAACAACTTACTACAGTATTAGAAGAATTGTGACAAATTTTTTTTTTCAGTTTCTGTCGATGTTTTCATCGATATAAATTGTTTGAATAAATTTGATTTTTGATTAGTATAGCGCAGATGACAAGCTATGTTGAGCTCCAATTCCATTAATGTAGGACTTTTTTTGACCAAGCTAAGTTGTTTTTAGTGATAACTGTCACAACACTTCTTGCTACCCCCTTACAAAAATTTACAATTTTATATTATTATTTTAAGCCCATAGACGACGATTTCCATGATAGATTGGAGGTTGGGGAAAAATACGTAATTTACTCAATTCAGCAGTGGTTTACCTCTTTTAGGAGCATTTTTAGAAAAAATACAGAAATAGAAATATTTTTATTTCTTGTAAAAATCGTAAATATTTTTTTTTTCCTAGTCTTTTTGTTGACTAGTGTGTTGATAAACGTGCTAAAAGAAGTATATTTTCAACCCTCAAAAATAGGGGATGCAAAATTGTTGGTCAAAATCGCTATAGATAACTTGCATATTCTATTAGAAAGATATTCAATTTTTATCTATTCAAAAATCTTGAACAGGAGACGAGATATTTATGAAAGTTCATTTTTGGAAAGTGAACTTTAGAGGTGGTTTTCACTCCTTTAAACTACTATGAGCCGCTAAATAAAAACACTTGACTCATATTTTCTAATTTTTTACAAAATTCGAAAGTTTTATCAAAATTGGCGTGTGACAAATCGTAAGTGTTTCTTGTTAGCGTAAAAATATTTAATTCCATTACATTTCTAAAAACTTTTTACGACAAGTTTGTGTACTTGAGAATTCGTAAAGATAAAAAATTTTTGTGTCGTGTACCATACTTTTGGAGTAAAAACTTGTGCGAATTGTAAATCGTCGAGAACAGACGGCAAAGCACCTCTGCTAGAAGCGCAGCCATTCTCAAGTTTACGAAGCACTTGTAAAGCTGCTGGTGAGAGAAAAACTGGTTATTCAACCTAATGCAAAGTCACACTAAAAAATAATTTAATTTTATGCAATTATGTAGAATAACCATGATAATATTAATAATAATAATCATTATTTTAATAATCAAGACAGTAAATATACAGCTGCGTATAAAATTCACGTAAAACATTTTTGTATCAATAAACAATGCGAAAAGTATTTAAAGCCAAATTAAGAATGTGCATGATTTGGCAAGCAATAACCGCACCATTTGACTCTTGGCAGTATATAGGTACATGTTAAGGAAAAACTTGAGAATCGAAAGACAATACTCACTTTACAAGCAATACTATTATATTTTTATTACTTTTGAATCCACTTCATTTAATTTAATTTTATAGACTCTCATATTTTGTACAAACAATACATTAGGAAATATTTTGATGCAAAAAAATTGTACATTTTGAACTGAAAAATAAATGAATTTAATTGAAAATCATAAATTCAGCACTAAAGTAGAATTGTTATTTAATAATACCATAATAACATATTAGTATTAATAACCCAGCATAAAAAAAACTAATTATAAATGTCTTTTAAATAGTTTTATGTCTGCGGAAACGACTGAGGACGCTTTAGCGGTTGTATGACGGGTATTACTGGTCCACAATAAAGTCAGTTTAATTATCGAATAAAGTCTAAAATAGGTAGAAGTGATAATTAAAAGCGAATAAGACGTAACAAGAAAGATCAGGTAGGTTTTATATTAAGTAGGGGGACAGTCATAGAGTAAAAAAAATAAAAGCGAGAAACTGTTGCACAAAAGCTTAGCTTGAGTCGTGAAATAATAATGGGCAACAAACAGGACAAGGACGAAGAATTAATTGCAGAAAAATAAAGAAAAAATGCAATGAGGATGTTGATAAGAGAGAGGGGAAATACAGACCTAATCGAATGAAAAATATAGCATCAGATGTAAATAGGCTAAAGGAAAAAAGACAAGAAAGGTACTTAAAAGCAGGAAAATCAGTCAGGAGAGAATTATTACCGTCAATAACAGGAATCAAGGAAAATGGAGAAACAGATATTAAATACGGAAAGAAGGCTCTATCGGAGTTAGAGAACAAAGACCATCCTATCACACACGAGGAAAAAAGGAACTTGGAGAGCTTAAGGAGATTCGGGAATAATAATAAAATGCAGAGATCACAATGATATTGATTTTTCTTGAAAGTCTGAAATACGTAGAACTTATATGAATTTTTTCAATGTTTGTTATAGGTCATTTTGAAAAGAATAATGCAAATGAAAATAAAAGTGATAACATAGGCTCTTATGTAACGTAACCTCGAGATATCGTTTACATAGACAAATGTTTTTGGAAAATGCAGATATTAAAAAAAATTATACCTACGAATGAAGTATTGTTTCAAGATTCAGTGAGTAAAATTTTAAGTCATTTTATATTGCATTTTAAACAATGCCAACGGTAAATGTAAGCAAAATATTGAGTTCGTAGGGTGCAAGAGGGGTTGCACAGTAAAGGAGACCAAGCTGCTCGGGCAGAGGGGACTCACCGTTTCTCGCCTCGCTGAATGACACATTCAAACCTCCTTAAGAAAAAAAGAATCTAGAGCCGGGTCAGAGGAATTAGAAAATTAAAATAAAAAAAATTAGAATTCCTGATAATTTACAGGAGTAGCGAGAGGGGAACGACGAGTCAACGAACAAAAACAATATAGTAAAGCTAAAGATGCGTTCAGGCTAGAAGAATGGCAAACGAAGGCGTTATAACTAAAAATTATGAAATAAGTGGCTAGCTTACAAAAAGAGGTGGATTTAAAAAATACTCTGAACGTAAAGCTCAGAGAAAAAAGGAAGAGACTACTTAATGTCAGCGAAATATGTAAGAGTTTACAGGGAAAAGTAAGGGATTCAAAAAGGCAAAGAAAGAATCATGCAGCCATCGCAAATAATCTGAGTGGATGAGGAACTTTTTTAAAAAAAGGTAGCAATTATGAAAAAAGATGAAAACGCAAGCAATGGGAAAAAAGAAGAAAAGAAGATAAGAGGCAAAGGGTTGGAGTAGTTTTCAGCAGAAATGGGCTGCACGTAGCCGCACATAAGTAGTGGGATTAATGAAAACAATGAATTAATTAAAAACAGAAATCAGAGGGGAAAAAAGGGCAAAGGCTCTAAATGCGAGCAAGTTGAAGTATGAGTTGTTAAAAAGCCAAAAAAGGAAAAATAACATATTTATCAGAGAACAGACACTCTGACTGAGTGGTGGAATGTCATTTAGTCCGATCACAAAGGTTAAGCAGCGTTGACTGCGGATACTGGATGGATGGATGTCCGCTACCTGGATGGATGTCCGCTGCCATTGTAAAACTGCGCACACTTGAAAACGTGAACAGTAGGTGCGCAAGAGTTCGGTCTCAGTGTTCCAGCCAACGAAATATGACTAAGGCATCGAGTCGCAATTCAGGTACCAGGCTGTTTTGGGGAAGGTTTACCAGAATTTTTCCCACCGGTTTATCCTGGGATTTTCCTTAACCCACAAGCATAACACTGGGCTAACGCATAACAGTGATGGGTAATGATGAATTATTATACGTAAAAACAAATAAATGACATTATGAGTAAGTAACAGAGATATTATTGGATAGGTAAAGTAGTATTTCAAACATAAGCGCAACAAAGAGATGTAAAAGATGTATTTAAAAACTCCCAAAAAAACAAAGAAAAACTCGATAGCGACGTGCGAAAGAGTAATACTTTGCAAAATTTACAAAAAACAGTCGAAAAATTTTATTCCGCAGATAATAATCATAAGTCTATGAAACCTTGAGAAAAACATCGGATGTTAAGTTAGTAAAACTTAAAAAGTAAATTTTAGGCCGAAATTGCAAAGTATACTTATTATTTAACAAAATTATCAATAATAGCAAAGAGACGTAGCTTTTTTTTTACATCTAAGATGTCATTATTATTGATCTCTTAACACTCTTTTCACAAAAAAAGCCACATTCCGCAATCGAATCTGTTCTGAGACCAGATAGGCGGGTAGATAAAGCATGTAATGAGGAATTTTACACGACTACGACAAAAATGGTTAGAATCGCGTTGTATCATGATCAGAATATATTGGAAAAAAAATTTTTCCGCAGAAACGTGCGGGCTTTTTTGTTCTTTAACAAATAGTAAAAAATGACCGGATTTTTTCTTCGAATTTCGCTATAATATTTTTTGGGGGCATCGTATTGCGAAAATAGCTGAAGATAATTTGTTCGGTATTTGATTATCCATCGATCTGTGCCAGCCATCTTGAACCTATTTTTTGCGAAGTTCTAGTGCAAAAAAGTGCAAAAAAATGACATCCATTATTTTAACTTTTTATTATTATTAAATTTTACATTTTTCAATAAAAATTCCTCAAAATTTGGAATGAGAGTCTTTTTATCTTTAACCACGTGTTACGATTTTTTTGAAACATTAAAAATGACGTCACGGATTAATTATTAATTGAAAAATTCATTTTGCTGCCTAGAACCCTACAGTATAGCTGGATCGAATTTTTTAAATAAATTTTATTGAGGATACTAAGAACTTGAATATTAAAAAAAAAATTTCTATTTATAACGTTAATAATACGTGTATGGGATTTCTGGGGTCACTGATTACGAATTCGGTGTCAAAATAGGAAAATACAAAATGCGAGATTCATAATGGTGGACATAAAAATTTATATCTACTATTTAAAAAAATATGTTTGAGGGTTTTTGGAGTCGTTGATAGCGTACCTGGTATCAAAATAACGAAATTCAAAATGATTGGTTTCTTATAAATCAATTGTTGTCTTTTGTGATGTGCTGAGATTTCTATTAGCGCAATTTATTGTTTCTTTCGTAAGACTTTTTCTAATAACCTGAACGATTTTATGATACTTTTTAATTAATAAAGATGTATGCAATAATAAATTAACCTTTTTTTTACTTTAAGGACACAGTCAACTTACTCTAAATAACACAATTATGTAACCATTGAACCCTGGAAGTGAGCTACTTCTAATTATTACATCTTCAAAGTCCAAGTAGTTGAACGACTGAACGTTCCACATTCTAAAAAACTAATATAGTAGTAGTTATAGATGTTTTCGGGCAAGCAAGCATCGTCGATTAGCAACCCAACTGTTTTTTAGTATTATTTTTTAATAAAATGTGCTGTTAGGCGAGCAAGTACCAGCGACGAGCAATCCAACTGTTTTTTAGTATTGTAGAATAAAAAAATTCATTCTCGAGCGACCAAGCATCGGCAATTAGCAACTCAACTGTTTTTTAGTATTATTCATCAATAAAATATACCTTTAGGTAAGCAAGCATCGGCGGTTAGCAACCCGACTGTTTTTTAGTATTATTTATCAATAAAATATGCCCCTAAGCAAGCAAGCATCGGCGATAAGCAATCCAGCTGTTTTTTAGTATAGCGAGTTAAAAAAATATTTCCTTGGACAATCATTGGAAAATGTCAACTCAAGTTTATGTGTTCCGTTTATGTGTAAATTGACTATTAGGAAAGCAAGCTTTGTTGATAAGTAATTTAACTCTTATAAAGTGTTGGTTTTTTTTTAAAGAAACTGTTGGGTCGCTTATCACCAATGTTTGCTCGCCTGACGATATGTTTTGTCAACTAAATTTACTAAAACCAGTTGGATTGCTATTCGCAGATGCTTGCTCGTCTAAGGGAATATTTTATTAATAAATAATACTTAAAAACAGTTGAGTTGCTTATCACCCATGCTTGTTCGCCGAAGGATATATTTTATTAATGAATAACATATATCATGTAAGACAGTCATACAAGGAACACTGCAATTTTAAACAAACTGCCGTTGTGTAAAATAAAAAGTACAAGCGTTGAATTTTAAGCAGATTTCTAAGATAAAATAAGAGATAAAAGGTTATTGTAAGTCGTGATGCTGTTACTCTGATTATTTTAATTATTCGGATATAAGTCAATTAATTCACGTACTTAACGCTTGTTAATCACTATAGTTATTAGTAATGGCATGGGAATATACCCCAATTAACCGATTCTGATAACAGTTCTGCTGACGTTACAAACATGACGCGACTATGCGGCATCACGCAGCAAACGTAATCATTGTGTAACAGCCCTTAACTAGCTTCACGGATTCGTTCCTCAATGGAACCTACAAAATACGTACTTTATACGTACCGCAATTGGAGTCCCGTAAGTAACGATAGACCGAAAAAAAATATCTAGTTAAAATACACATAAGTAATCTTTACACTAATAAATTATCGATTTTTGAAAATTAAAAAGATGAAGCCTATAACCACTACTAAAATAGTTTTTTGGAAAATGGAAAATTCAATCGTTCAACTACTTTGATTTTTAAGATATAATGGTTAGGAGTAGGTCACTTCAAGGGTTAAATGATTACATAATTGTATTCTATTATTTAGAGAAAGTTTACTTCGTCCTCAAAGTAAAAAAAAGGGTTAATTTATTATGAGACACAACTTTAATAATTAAAAAGTATTTTATAATCATTCAGGTTATGAGAAAAAGTCTTACGAAAAAAACAAGAAGTTACGCCAATGGAAATATGAGCACATGACGAGTGAAAACAATTTATTTATGAGAAACCAATTATTTTGAATTTTGTTACTTTGATACCAGGTACGTAATCAGCGACCCCAAAAACCCTCAAACATATTTTTTCAAGTAATGGATATAAATTTTTTATGTTCATGTCCATCATTTCAAATCCGCTATTTTGTATTTTTCTATTTTAACACCACATTCGTAATTAGCGACGCCAAAAAGTCCCTAAATGTATTTTTTAACGTAATAATTAAAAAAAGTCAATTTTTTTTCTTCGCCATTCTGACATTTATAATTTTTACGCCAAATTTGTAATCAGCGACCCCAAAAAACCCCTACAAAAATTATTTGGCGCAATAAATAGACATTTTTTATTTTCTGTCCGCCATTTTGAATCCGCCAGTTTCAATTTTCCAATTTTGACAACAAATTCGTAATCAGCAACCCCAAAAACCCCCCTACGTATTTTTTAAGGTAATAATTTTTATTTTTATGGCCGTTATTAAAATCCGCTATTTTAAATTTTATAATTTTGACACCGGATTAGTGATAAGCGACATTAAAAACAATTGTGTACTTATTTTTAAAAAGAAAAAAAAAAGTTTCTCATGAACATTTTACTTGACTTTGTTGATCCACTTTTTTTTAGGTTTGGTTATATCGAAAATGGAACAGTGACTCATTTCAGTTTACACTCTTAGGAGTAATAAGATATTTTTTTTTTATTGTAAAATTCGCGAAGGCAGGACTTTTATCCAATAAAAGTCCATTTATCCAATAAAAGTCCATTTCGTTTCACTGTGCGCTATAAGGATAAGAAAATAAAAATTTGAAGCCAAGTATTGAAGTCTACACTTAAGTTCCTGAAATATGACTGATCACATCACACACACACACACACACACACACACACACACACACACACACACACACACTCACACTCACACAGACGGACTATTTCTAAAAATTGTATTTTTCACTTTAGGCACTGTTTAAGACATTTCTAATGTATTTCCGCAAAATTATTTTTTTTACCGATACAAAGTTTTTTATATGAGAAAGCAAAGATAATTTCTTAGTTCAAAAAGGAGCTAATTTAATGTTCTATTAGATACAACTATTAAGGAAATTAAATTAAATTTTTTTACCCCAAAAATAGTAAAAAAAAACCGCGCTTCGACATTGAAAATCGCTGTAAAAACCTTAATGAGGTATAAAACTTGAATTATTTTTTTGGAACCAATAGTAGGATATAAAAGCAAACATTTTAATCATAAGTTATCGAAATCATTCGAAGGGTTTCTAAGATATGACTGATTTTTCATAAAAATCTGAGTATTCCTTTAATGAAAACTGAACAAAGTAACTTATCAAGATGATTCACAATAATAAATAGAACTATTTTAAAGTTTTATTAGATGTTACTGTGTCGAAATTCAAATTAAATTTTTTTTTATATTTAAAATAGTAAAAAAACCGATTTTCGACCATAAAAATCTTTATAAAAACCTTAATAAATATGAACCTTAAAAATTTCTCCAAGCCACCATCCATAAGAATAAGAAAAGAAAAATTTTAAGCCCAGAATCTTTAAAATCTACCGTTGAATTCCTGAGATATGACTGATTACACCCACACACACACACACACACACACACACACACACACACACACACACACACACACAGAGAGAGAGAGAGAGATTTGATTTGATTTTATATCGTTTATTTATGCCTAGGCCAAAAGGCTGAAAGGCAATGAAAGTAATCATACAATACATATTGTTAATTCAGAAAGGTACATTTTAGCTAAATCGAGTAAAGTAACGCAAGTTATGTGATGAGTAATAACAGCTGTCATTCGATGATCGGAGAGGCAAGCCCAATTTCTCCTCTTACTTTTCATTCTTCAACATTTAAATCCTTAATCAATAATATCATAAATCCACCAATTATCATAAGAAATATTAAGTCTTGATAAAAAGAGTAGGCCTGCCTCCTGCTGTACAAGTGGTTTAAGTAAGATTTTTTTAATGACTCGAGCTTGGGTTGTAAACGGATGGGGACCGGAATGTTGGACCAGTTACGCAGAGATTGTACACAGAAAAATTTGTATAAAGATTCATTTGACGCGAACGGGATCCATATATTTTAATTGCCAAGGCGCTGCGATCAGCGCAGAGAGAGAGAGAGAGAGAGAGAGAGAGAGAGAGAGAGACAGCCAGACAGACAGACTTTTTCTAAAAATGGCATTTTTTGATCGTATACACGGTAAGGTCGATGTCCCAATAGTCGATCAGTTTGGTTAATTTTTCCCACACAAATCTTTAAAATACACTTAAAATGTTATTAACGCACTAAATAATAACTTTTTAAATACAAATCAACAACTGCATACATTGCATGGATTTGAAAAAAAGTTAGGGCCTCAAATGTAAGTGATCGAATATTGGGACATTTTGTTTGCTTAAGGGAGTTCTACACCAACTAGAATTAAAATCAGATAAAATTTTTGGTACGGCTAAAAAATAGCTTAAAAATCACCCATTTCAATTTTTAAGACACGGGGTTGCTTGAAAAGCGAGAAATAAATATTTGTGCATTTAAAAAATTTAACATGTAACCTTATGGGGAATCGTAGTTTTGATGGCTTGGATTTTTTATAACTGATTGATTAAGATTGCAATTTAAACGAAAAAATTATCGACAATAAATAAATTTCTAACGATTATTTATCAATTTTAAAAATGTGGCAAGGTTGTTTACCAGACAAAAAATAAATTTATAAGCTGACTGAAAATTACTGAAGGTAATGTTTTCACGTGAGCGTGAGAAGGACAGACGATACATCAAACAGTCGCATGCACAGCATATGCACAGCACGTACTATAGCGAGGGATAGAACTCCCTTAAGTGATCGACTATTGGTACATCGACCTTATAAGACATTTCTAAAGTATTTCCACAAAATTTTTTTTTTGCTGATACAAAGCTATCTCTATAAGGAAGCAAAAATGATTGATGTAACTTGTTTTCAACTATAGTTATTAACAATTGAGTGTTTATTACGATTGTTTATTTTTAACGGTTGTTTCTGACTCAATAACCATTATGCTACTTGTCATTTTATATGCGTTATTTATTTTTGCACGCATGAGCAATAATTTAAAAAATATACTTGAAAATTTTGACGTGCGATACCAGTCTCCAAACAGTGTTTGCATGCATTCACGCGTCTGCTTGCTAGTTTGAAAACTCATATTATTTCATAATAGTTTTATTATGAGTTGATTTATTTTTCAAACACAATTGTATACATAGTACATACGTCAATACATTTATTATAATCCGTAAAACACACGTCTTGATAACAAATAATATTTCAAATTTGCTGTTTTTTTTGTGTCGAAATGTCGTCACTATCGCTATTAGTAACATCATTTATGTCTAGGTATGAAACATCTTCAGAATCATCTTGGATCACGTCGCCATTAACGATTTCAACTGTCTCATGCTCTACTCTCTGAGTTACTTCTATTACGCCCTTATCACTATCTTAACGAACAGATATCGTTGTTTCTTTAACATTTGCACAATTTTTACCCTTATAATATTTACAGATCATTAAACACGTGATCCCTTTTTTTTACGACTACATTTTCTTCTACACCCCTTCTTGCATTTACAAGCAATTTTTTTTAAATTGTGACAGGAATACGCAGCTGCAGTGTGGTAATAGGAAGGAGCCCGTTTTCAGTTCTTCTCCAGCCCCATTTTTCTTAGTCAACTCTATCGTTTGTGTTTAACCATTGCCGTATATGATAGCACACTCTACAGGAATGCTCTCGAAGAGTAAAGAGTAGCGATTCTAAAATTTGCATATATGGAAGAGAAAATCTAATATTCACATGCATTGACACTTAAATGCATGCAACCTGCCGTTTGAAGACCGGTATCGGACGGCAAAGTGTTCAAGTATAATATTTTTTTTTTTTATTGCTTCTGCGTACAAAAATTAAAAACTCATCTAACGTAACAAGGAATACCCTGCAGAATTATAATGGTTATAGAGTCAAAAAAAACGTTAAACATTGAACAATCGTAATAAAAACTAAATTGTTGACAACTATTGTTAAAACACGTTATTGCAATCATTTTTTTTTTTTTTAGGTCGGGTAAAAATACTCTCTATGAAGTTAAATTGATTGCAGTATTGTAAAATGTAGAACGTCAGAGTTCTATCAATTTGTTTGTATGACAAAATCAAATTTTCAAAAAAATCGGGGTCAAAATAAAAAAAAATATTATTTTTCTTTTTTATATTTAAGTTTTTTGTATCCGTAATGAAGTTCATTCTGAAAATTGGATAACGCTATACTGTAAGGTTTAGGGCAGCCAAACCAATTTTCGGATTATTAATCGTCTTTGACGTCATTTTTAATGTTTAAAAAAAATCGTTGTACGTGGTTAAAGATCTTTATAAGAGGTATCAAAATCCAAATTTTAAGGTATATTAGTTTAAAAATGTGAAAGGTAATAATGTTGTCAAATTGAAATTGTGAATGACGATTACTGGGTTATTGAGTTATTGCACTTTTTTGCACTACAACTTGGCGAAAAATTGGTTTAAGGAGGCTCTTACCTCACTTTCTAGTCAATCTCTCGCAGAACTATTTTTTCTCGAGTTTTAATGTATCCAAAACTATGTGATAAATCTAATTTGATTTTTTAATGTTTGATGATACTTTTTTACTATTGTTTTATTACTATTGTAGAATGATAAAATTTCGTTTAAAAGCTGATTTGACTATCGTCGTAAAGTTGAGCACTTCTCTTGACGCCAGCCACACTGACAGTCTGTCTGCTTGTTTACTTCTAAATTAACCTCTAATTTCGGTTCGTATTTATTACTTAATTTCATAACAATATTACTACAACCAATGCCTATTTCAATACTCACAAAGCAGATTGGATTCAAGTTTTTGCGGATTCCTGGTAATAAAAATAAACCGCAAAACTAACCTACAATTGAACTGTTTAAACTGCAATCATTTCGACAAATGGTCGGAAACGTGTCCTTTTTTTGGGATTGTAAAAAAGAATGTGCTTTTCACTATAAGTGGTTAAATTTTCATCACCTTGGTATCCATTGTCTGTAAATGCAGACACAACTTCCGGTTTCGTCCTCATAAGCGCTGTGTTAAAATATCATTTTTCAATTAACATTTTCTCGGTATTTAGGCCGATAACCTACCCTAAAAGTTTGAGAATAATTAAACAATAGTGCTATTAACAAACAGTTAAAAATTAAAGAGCCTGGTATTTAATTCATAAAAGATACGAGCCTTCTTAAGACGATCTATTGATAGATAATCGAATAGTAAACAAATTATTTTTGTTATTTTTGCAATACGATGCTCCTAAAAAACATTACCAGCAAAATGCAAAGAAGATGCCCGGTCGATTTTTACTATTTGTTTAATAACAATACAGGCCCACATGTTTATGCGGCAAAACTATGTTTCTTTTTATTTTGATCATAATACGAAGCGATTCTAACAAGTTTCGTCGTCACACAGAAAAATAATCCTTAACATTAACTGCCTGCAAGGAGTTGACGTATTTGGTTGTCGGTGCAGTTGAATTAAAAGCTCAGGCAGTAACATTTACTCCACACAGCGTTACCAACGCACGCAGCGCACGATGAGTTTGTTCTACTGGATACATAGGATATATATATATATATATGTATACATGTGCATTGCCGGACGAGACGTGCCTTGCCATCATCGTGCAAAAGTTGTGTTTGACTTAAGCTACAGAATAATAATTAAAATTGAGAGACTGTTTGAAAATTTCCGGACCTTCGGCATATTTTTTATGGTAACATGTGTATTGTTCATTATATTAGTGCATGGTGCGTAATTGTGTAGGTTATGTTCAATATGTGTTATAATCCTCACAATTACTTTTTCAAATTTATTTAAAAAAATTGAAAGTAATATTTATTTATCAAAAAAGTGGCATTGAAATTAAGTATATATTGTTACATTATGTGTACGTTATTTGTATATTATATACAAAAATTTATTTCAATACGAATCTTAATTGAATCCATGGGGAGTAATCAGTTGCACCACGAGACATTGAAAGTTTATCAAAGGCCTCGTGTTATAACTGTTACTCACCGCCATCGATGTTATGAATTACTTCTATGTGTGTAGCCGCAGAAAATTCCCTATTGACCATTTTTTAAGCTTCATCTACCCGTTTAAAATTTGACGTAAATGCGAAAAAAGCCCCAAGCAGATATTTTTACTCAAGTAGAAATGTACTTGAATTTTTGAAAGAAAAATTGATAATTTCAACATTTTGCCATATTTTAAATTATTCCGCGTTGTTTAGGTATGGTTGACAATAAAATAAGTTTTACCACTGTAAAGAGGCTCTCCAACATATACATAGCACTTAACTTTAAATAATTAAGGAGTTGTTATTTGAAACTCAATAATAAAGATGATTGTTATATCGAAAAAAGGGTAATTTATGAGTAAGAAAAAAATTCTTTAATACAATTTTCTGTATCGTACGTGCGTATGATATTAGTTATGAGAAAAATTCTTATATAAACAACTTTTTCATCGGTTTTTCATCCGATTCAAGTTTTTAAATTTTGTTCTATTCCTTATTCGATTTTGGATAGGGATACACGAAGAAATTTTAAAAATATTGACTATAAAAGAAGTTAGATGTAATTGTTTATAGCGAGGTTTATATGTAACGGAAGCATTCTTATGTTTTCGTATAAACAATGCCATCCAACTTCTTGCACATAAAATATGTTATCGCCAGGAGTTTCATGAAAATTTATTATTATTTTACTTACAAATCTTCATATCGCTCTCATAAATTTATTTAAGCTTTTCAAATATTCGCGCTAACGTACGTTTAAAATTTCGCCCATCTCGTAGTTTATACTACCAGCCGCCACACAGTGTGAGATTTTGCTTTCTTTTGTTCCAAAATCGTAAATATCGTGACAGAAAGCAGATATCGACTTTATTATTTTTTTATTATATCGGTAGGATAATTGTGCATTAAGGAAAAATAAGGCTGAGTACATTTTATTGTTATAAACAATTATAATTTTGGCAAAAACATGAAAAATAATTTCGTAAAAAAACAGAAATGGCTACAAAAAATAAAGTACATGCACGATTATCTTGAAATTTAGTATACTTTAGTTTTTTGGGTCAGTGATTACGTTATTTTTCAGAATTTTTATATGGCTGATGAAAGATACCAGACAAAATTTTTTTTCCTTAAAAATTTCACAAATACTGCAATATCAGGGTTTTGCGGGTCGCTGATAACGAAAAAAAGGTTATTTTTGAGAAATTAAATACAGTCGATCTAAGATCACGGACTAAAATGTTTTTTTTTTTTTTAATTTGATAAGAACTGCAATACAAGGGTTTTTGGGGTAGCTGATAACGGAAAAAAGGTTTATTTTTAAGAAATTCAATATGGCCGATCCAAGATGATAGACTAAAATTTTTTTTCTTTAAAAGTCGATAAAAATTGCTTTGCAGGGAATTATAGGTCGCTGATTATGAATAAGAAATAAGTTTAAACGAATTTAAAATAGCTGATGAAAGATTGTGGACAAAATTTTTCTGATTTTCCTTTAAAAGTCGATGGGAACTGTACTAATGATGTCTTGTAGGTCGCTGATTACGAACCAGAGGCTAGTCTTAAGAATTTTATATTAGCTTATCCAATAAGAAAATTTGTTACGCACATGCTGATATAGTTTGTGACCATCTAGTTTAAAGAATAGCATCAAAAGATCCATATATTTTTTTTGCCGATCACTACATACATATAACGTACGTGATATCAAAAAGTGCTATTGTACGTTATACAGCAGTCAAAAACTGTGAAAGTAAAAAGAGAATTTATTTATAGATTGTTTAGAGATGGGTTCTTTTTTGACGATATCAAATAAGACTACTAAAAGAGTGTAATAATTTATATTGACACTTTTACCTCATTTTGTAAGGTAGGAACCTTGTAATAGGTATTTTTACGTTAATTCAAGGAAATCTTGTATTTATAAAGTCTTTACACAAATTTTATATCCATATCACTACAAAATAATCATGGATTTCTTATCATGATGATTAAGATTTTCAGAAAGTATAATCATACAGATTTTTAAAACCAATGTACAAATATTCCTCTACATATATTGGTGACACTTAAAGATCTTTATTTATTACTACTTCAGAACATCCTTACACTTTATATTTTCCATATCCACATTCGGTGGTGAGTTTTATATGCAGATCTACACTTTATTATCTTCAAACATTAGAAAAAATAGACCGAAAAAAAAAACAAAAATGATATGATTAACACATACAAAAAAACCTTATATTACAGTTCTAATGAAATTTTGAAGAAAACAACAAATTTAGTCCGCCATTTTGGACCGGCTTTATTGGAATTCTGAAAAATAACCTTTTTTTTCGTAATCAGCGACCCAAAAAACTTAAGTATACAAAATTTCAAGATAATCGTGCATGTGCTTCATTTTTTGGAGCCATTTCGTTATTCACGAAATCATTTTTTATGTTTATGACAAAATTATAATTGTTCATAACAATAAAATGTACTCAGCCTTATTTTTACTTAATGCACAATCACACATATTTGTTGTTTACCATCAAAACTACTAAGAAGCACGTATACCTTGACCTTGCTTTAACTGTGGCTTTTCAATATTATTCTAATATCTAATCAATAATCCATTAAAGCCAAGTACCTTAGTATAGACCATTAACATTTAAAAAACATAGGAAGTTTTATCATAATACTAAATTATGCAGAAGAGATTTATCAGTTTTTATTAGGTCAATAATTAAAAATTATTTTTTTAGACTAAACGATTTTTTTTAACTATCGAAATGTAGTTGGAAGTTTTAGGAAACAAACTTCATCACCTAATAATATATTTACTATTGCAGTAGATATAGATATTTAATATAGATTGCAACGTGTAATTTTTAGAATTGCAGCCAATAGGCTCATTTTTGGAAACAAAAGAGTTGTTTTAATAATAGCAAAAATTTAGAAATTAAGAATTCTGTGGTCACACCTTTGAAGTAATCACTAACAGTGATTGTCTTAATTTTTCTATTCATCTGGAAGATTATTTTAGATTCTTTTGTATGATATTTAAGTTAACTCTTATCTAAAGTAATTTTACACAGCAGTGCTGTTGTATAAATTGTGATAGACTACTTACATCAGCAAAATTCATCCTATTAGCTTGTTTTCTGAACTCTGTAATAGCATAACGTTCTTTCATTTTCCGAACTCTCTTACCACCTCGCTTTTTCCGGCCTGGATCAATTGGTTTAGGTAGTGGTTTAACAAATTTGACTGGTGGAGGCTCTAATAGTTTATCCAGTTTCTTTTCTATTTCTTCGCGCAATTGTTCACCAATGCATGCATCTATACTCTCATGACAAGCGTCTACACGAGCTGCCAGTGTACTTTTGGCAGCTACGAGTCTGGCAGCTTTTCTCCACAAGTCCTATAAAATAAAATAAAATAAAATAAAATCTTGTGATCATTAAAATTTTCAATTCGTAGAAGATACATTGTCCTGTTCGCACAGGATATTTTAGAATTTTCTTACGGATGACATATCCTGTACAATTTTTGAGTAAAAAATAAACCCTGTATGAGGTAAAGTTGTTGCTTGCGAAAATCCAGCAAGAGATGTTTTTTTTGCTCCTAAAAGTAAAATGTTGCAAGCAGGCATTTTGGATAACTTAGTCAGACCTCCAGCAACACCTTCAAATGTAAAAATTAATAATTAACTATACTAATTACATAAATTTGTGCAAGAAAAGTAAGAAAATACAGAACGAAGAAAATTTTTAATACAAACCCATCAACTTTGCAGCAGTTGAAGCTCCAACAATGGCTGACAAATTTGGAGCAATAAAAGCCATCCTACTTTCAACATAATCGAATATTTTCTGTTTGAAACTATTAAGCTCCATAGCCATATCACAAGCTTCTATAATAGCTTTTAATTCGGATTGCGTAAGTACTTGCCTATGCAACATCAAGTTAAAATTAATACAATAACGTTAAAATATCTAATTTAATAGAAACTTTAATAAATTTGGTACATATTTATAAGTCAAATTAGTTTTGTATAAAATTTTTTTGATTATGAGAGAATTTCGCAGACAGACTTTGACTACGAGAGGCACTAGTGTACTTAATTTAAAACGGTGCCTTTGCATGTACATATGTATATTGGGATTCGAAATCAAGAGTCTACTCTACGAGCTTCAAAGGTTTGCCACATGATATGGGTATATTATAGATTTTTTAAAAAGAGTTTATCTACGCGGACGTTTCTGGTTATCATTAAAGATAAACATTTTTTTTCCCGAATGAACTAGAATATAAATAAATATATTTGCGGCACGGGTCAAAAAAAAGGAAATGATGTCATAAAATCACATTATCTTCGAAAGAGTCATATGATGGAAGAATTATCAATGTACAAATATGAGCAAATAAATTGAGAAAACTACTATCCTTGTTTGGTCGCAATTGATCAGGTGAGTTTCTGGATTATGCACGGCAGCTGTATCATACGGCTCGCACATACTGCCCGTACACTATATGTGAACAGTCCGTGCACTTAGAACGAACAAAAGAAAATAGATGCTGCTAAATTTGTCGTGTCCACTCGGTCTATTGGTCAAATTCATACTGATCAACACATTTACAAACCTTTAATAATCTTTGTTTACTGCGGTATCGATAGACTTACACCGATTGATTCAAATAGCAGAAATAAATCTATAAACAGACACGGGCATCAACATTTGAGGACGCTAACTACTGGTTAAACCTATGTGCATAATCTACGATTGATCAACATCAGATTTTATAAAATGTATAAAAGGTAATTCGGTATTCAGATCTTGGGAAATATAAGGAACGATTAGTTTCAGAAAAAACAAGAGAACTTTATTGTCTACGTCTTTTGATGATAAGATGAGAATTGATTTAACCTTCAGGAAAAAAATATTAGAATCACCATAAAAGAGATTAGCTGAATAATTATATTATTGGTGTGTAAGTAACAACAAAAACAACTTCGATACGACAAATATACTCGGAGTATTAACCTGATTATTGAATCTCTCCAGACAAAATGTATATCAACGTAGCGAAACCCAATTATGAACTCGACACCCGAAACACATAATAAATTTGTAGCTTATTTTTGGTAAATTTGCACTCAAATTATTAATTTATAAGAATCTTAATTTCGCCTACTACGTGCAGATGTGCCAGCTTGATATTAAGCTAGCACATCTTTAGACTATGCCAGGCATGTATGGGGAGGTCAAACACATGATATTTTGAAACAAATTTGAAGCTTTATGATGTACATAATTGGATAGGTTAAAAACTACGAAAGATGTAATGTCGTTGGACACCTAATTAAAACAAAGTTCCGATCGCTGTATATTATGCACTAAATCACAGGCAACACAAAGTAAATTAATATCAATTAAAAAGATTATATAAAGAATATAAAACATGCTGAGATTTTGTTTTCAATTTTTTACCTTGATTTTAGGAAGATATAGTTAAAATAGGTGAAATCTAGGCTATTGTGTCATTCATTACGACACACCTCTCCATTTCCACGCCTTGATATTATTTTTCTCTTTAGAAAATATTGTTACTTTTGGCTTATTTTTCTATGTATTTAAGATACAGCGATTTTTCTAATTTTTAAAGTGATGTTATCACTGAACTTTTTTATAATGATTTGTTAACGTCTGTACTGATTTTTTAGACATGCTTAAATTGTTTTCAAAACTGTTTATCCTAATTTATAAAAATTTAGCCAAAATAGGAAAATTTAATGTTATGTTGCAATATTGACCAACTCATTTTCATCTTAGAGCCTTCATGTTTTTTTTTTTTTTTTTTAAAGAAAACCTTAAGTATCATAAATTTTGGCCTACGTTGCTGTCTTTGCTTTCACGGAGTTATTTTACATAGTACTAAAAAAAAATTGACACCTCTATCATGATTTTCTAAACATAGTATTAACTTTTTCTCATTTGTCATTTTTTTTTTTATAAAGATACAGTAAAAATAGGGAATAATAAAGTTATGTCTTTAAAACGACTAACCCCTCTTAATTAGTCAAGATATGGCTAAAATAAGAAATATTCAAGATTATATTGTACCTAGAAAACCAATATCTATGTGGTTCAATGATGCTGCCCCTTTTAGAAACCCATTAAAATCCATATTCCTTGGCTATGTTACTTCTCTATCGATTGACACGGCATATTTTCAATAAAGATATACATGTAATCATATTTACGTATGCATACACAAATACACACACACACGCACGCACTCAGACATATATTTATATGCTACTATACTTTTATTGGAGACTTTCATGTGTCTTATGTAATCAGTCTTAATTCGACACTGCCATCGGACACATAAATAATTAGTGTAACTTTTAATCACGTTTTACGATAACATCGTAGATTCTTGCATATTACACTTTTTCAGTTTCTAGGTCCACATTTTTTCTCTCCTTTTCCCAAATATAATTTGAGCCTAGCTTTTCTTACAAATTTTTGAAAGCTTCAAGCTTTTATCGTTGGAGTCTCATAATATCAGTGTATACACCTTGGCCTACGAGTAAATCCTGTCATATTTTACATTTGTTCTAACTTATTTATTACAAATATTTCTGTCATATTTTACATTTATTCTTACTTAATTATTACAAATATTCCTAAATTGTTGCCACCGGGCCGCTTTACTCTTATATCTTTCATCATTGCTTTGTTTCATAAATCTTTTATTTTATAGTTCTCTTATCGTTGTCTTGTTTATGTCTCTAAAAATAATGAGATTTTATTTTTGCTTAGTGTATTTACTAATCTTTGATTTTCATACGTCCATATAAAATCCGTATTCTGTTGAAATATTGATTGTTTACAAAAAACTGTTCTTGCCTAATCGTCTTTAAATGTGTGTATCTATATGTGCCTCGATCTGATAATATTTAGATATGTTTTTTACTTTTAAATATCGGTTTATTAGTTTAATTACTATGCCTGTGCATCTTTATCTTTAAGTATCTGTAACCATAATTTTGTACATCTTTTACTGTTTTTTTTAAATCACTTTGTATGCCTACACCTTCTCAGAATTATAACAAATATTTTCATTCGATGAATAATCGTTACAAATTTACTTTCGTGCATTTCTGCATTTACACTATAATTTCGCTGTAAATACGTGAAAAACGTAATACACAACTTAGTTAACTGCTTAGGAGAGTTATACTACGGTGTTTGTCAAATTTGAAAGAATAACTGCTTGTGCCTGTTTTTTGCTTTGCTAAAACATGCAACATCTCGCTGCGCGAATCTAATAACGGCATTACATATTTCATTTCTTCGATAATAGGCTTCCAAGTATTCATATAATAGCCCTTTTAACTTAAGGAGGTTTGGGAGTTTCGCTCAGAGGGGCGAGGAACGGGGAGTCCCCCTGGCCCGCGCAGCTAGGCCCCCGTTACCATGCACCTCCTCTGGCAGCCTACAAACTCAGTATTTACAACCTTAAAAGATTGATATTTCTTAAAATTGACTGAGAAGGATTGATTTTTTTTTACAAGTATCTTTCTTTTGTGCCAAGGTATCTGTACGAACTTTATTTTTTGTTTAAAATATTTATTATGCTGCAATTCTAACCAAAAGGCGACTGAATCTCGTCTTCCAATAAGAGCCCGTGTTAAATTGTCTATTTTTAATATTTTTTTCTTAAAAATTTCCCTGGCGAAAAATCTAAAAAAAATTCATACGCACTTCTCATGCGTTATAGAACAACATATGATTTTTTAAAGAAGATTCTCGATTTTCAACAATTTTCCCATACCTCCTTAATTACTACAACTTTATCTTCATGTTATTCTTCCTTACGTCATCACGATGCCTATCTATTTCATCTGTATTTTAGTTTGATACATCTGCCTTTGTTGACACATTATTTTACCTTTCATTTTCAATCTTCCGACATAATTGTTTTAATATCTTACAATATGCTTCAATTTCTGCATTTTTCCAGCTGTGTCTTAAATTCTCTGAATACTACTTGATATTAGCAAATCTGTGTCTACTTCTGATTCTTATTTCAGTTTAATTTCATTTTGATTCATCCTATTTAGAAAGTTTTTTCTCTCTAATATCAAACTTGCATTTACATCCTAAAAATATTTTTTTTTACAATTTTCCTGAATCATTTACGTCTTACAGTATCTAATTATTGTTAAGCTTGCATTATCCCACCTGCAGATATGCTTTTGCGAGATCAGTGAGTAGGGCACAAGAATGTAGGTATGTAACAGTATCGAAATGGTCAAGGGTTATTTTGTTATAACATTTTTGTATTACAAAATAATAAATAAATGTTTTTATTGACATCTTATAAATTATCATCGATTAAATTTATTTATTTATCAATAATAGATAGTTTTTTTGTCAGTGCAATACAGAGTCTTAAAAGATATATTCTATGTAATATATTACTATTATTATTTGAATAACACAAAATAAAGTAGAAGTGTAAACATTTACCATAACTTAAGATGACACTAGATACTTAAATCCTTCAGTAGATTCTTACACAGTTGAACTCACAGAGTTTCAAGGCAAAAAGTTGTATCTTCTCGATTTCCAAAGTATAATGTAAGCCCAGTTTTTGTTACTCCTCGTTTCGAATGTTTTCATCTTTTGACGTAGAATTCTTCCAATCCTAGTGTTGACACCTATGTTTTAGCGCAAATCCTGTAATAGTTTCTATTTGTACTTCTTTACATCTTTAATGTTTTATCCTCATGCCTTCGTCTCTATCTCACAAATTTTCAGCGTTTCCTTTTTTTAAATTTTTATAAAGAAGATTTTCAAATATTTGACACAGCGACACTTTGCTCTTAATTTCATTTTTGTTGCTATGGTTTAGAAATTCTTAAATTATTTTTTCCTCATCGTTGTTTTGTTTGTATCTCTGAGAAGAATAAGATTTTGTATATTGTATGTATGAATCTGTTTTAGTGTTCATACTTTTGTAACTCTGTCTCTTTAATCTTTTTTTTTTTGTATATTTCTCAACAAGAAACTTTTTTTGACCAAATGTCTTTATATGTGCGTATATATAGATGCATCTATTGGATAATCTTAACAACAATGTTTTTCCCTCGAAAGTATTTTTTTTTCAATTCTCCTGCATTTTTCATGTTTTTCAGTATCTGAGAATTTCGGAGATAGCCCATTACTACTTTTTTTCAAGTCCAAAGACGTAGAGATACTCGACCCCCATTTGACCCCCAATATCAGCTATTAAAATGTCCAGAATTAAGTAGGTTCGCGCGATGGTTTTTTATTATAAAACAAGATTGAAGACCGCATTTTTTTCAGTTTTTTCTCAATATCTCAAAAACAACAGGTTTTATAAAAAAAAGTTTCAAGTTTACATAGGTATTAGTATTGTAAACAAAGTGTAACCGGTCCGGTCACCAAAACAAAAAATTTGGCGACCTATTGCAAAAATGATAAGTTGAAACTTCGGGAGGCTGCCAATCCCGTCACCGCTATACGGTCCCCGTGGAACCAAATAAAATCGGTTGGTAATAATATCTGACACCGTACAAATTAAATAATTTTTTTAATAACACATCGTAATTTCGTCTATTTGCAACTTAAAGATGTGCAACAACGTGTGTTTGATTAAAGTGATTTTTTTATGAATTAAAAAAAAAGTTCATTGTAAGACAATGAGGAGCTGAGATACAGCACTCTCTTTATTACTTGTAGTGGCTGTTTCCATTACTTTTTTGACTTCAGATGCAGCCCAACCTTTTCTCGAATTTTTACTTTACAGTTAAAAAAAATTGTTATGCCAGCGTGTCGGTAACAGAACATTCCCGACCGCTGGGGCATGAAAAATCGTATACGCACCTCGGACGGGAGTAAAGAATGCTCAGATCACATGTTTGCCACCCTCGGCTTCGATTTGGATGGCAATATACATGCGATCTCGGACATTCTTCACTTTTCCGCCTTAGGTGCGTAATGTACTATTCCCGGTCGACTTGATCAACTCTTCCATTATAAACAAGAGCTAATTCTATGGAAAAATCGTGTATAAGCCGCCATCAATGAGCGCTTGCAGCAAGCGCATCAGCGGCGAGCCAAGCGCGCTCAAGGTACCCGGAGGATGTTATACAGTTCGTAGGCACTGCTGAAAGACATTTGGTTGCATAATTAATAGTCGTTAATAAAACCATCTGCGAAAGTGCTTTTGGATTCATGCATACGTAATTTTTTGTTAGCTTTAGGATAGTACTATTTATTTTGTTGTAGGTTGAGTACAAGCGAAAGTATTGCACTTTTTTTCCAACATCACAGCTCTATGGTTATTTATGTGTGAATCAATTGTTATTTAGTCATGATGGTGATTGGCAATAGCTGTGATGTTCGATTAAAAGTGCAATACTTTCACTGGTACTCAACGTACGGTATTGACTTGAACGGAGTTGACTTGAGCTAACATAGGGTATTAATATACGGAATTTACTGAATCTATTTTTGAACACAAACTATATCGAGGCGAAAAATTACGTATTTTCCCTAACGTCTAGATTATATACACACATCTTTGAATGCTCCTTACACAATATTAGTTTTCGTTCGCTCTTGGGCGTTTCGCAGCTTTTTTAATTAATTTTCAAATCTTCTAAAAACTGTACTACTTTACTTATACCTGTTCTGCTGGTTACATAATTGTACAGAGTAAGTTCTCCGTATTTTCCTGCTAAACTGATCTAACATAGCATTTGTTGATTATATGATCTATACTTTCGCTTCACTTCTTACATAGTGACCATGTGATATCAGTTTCATTTAACCAGTATTTTTTAGCTGATTCTGTATTGCTATATTAGATTATTGCTATTATACTGATATCGTTATTTTTTCTACACCAATACAAATACTTAAAAATTTTTTGGTTTTTATACTTTTGTTACGTTTAGTATACTTTGAATTCTCTATTATATTTTTTATTTTTCGGTTTTCTAAAGCATTTATTATCTGTTTTGTTTCATACAGACAATATACATTATTATATAAATCTTAATTTATAGCAAATGTACTCTACTCGAAACTATCTAATTATATCCATCTCTTCTTTTTGTACAGATCTATATCTCTTAATTTCTCTTTTTCTTACCCACATATTATAATTAGTATGTTATTCTCTGAATCATTTATTGATCTTTTGTAATTTATTTCTTTGATTCTCCAGGGGATAAACAATCATTTAATATTACTTGCCTATAAATCATGTATCTCGGCATGAACAAATCTAGCTTTAGAACCCACCTGTAACAGTGTCATTGGATTTTTTTTATATCTTGATTCCCCTTCCCTCAAATTTTCGTTTCATGATGTATCATTTGAACCAAATAATTAAAGGGTATTCTCCTTCTAAAAAAATCATTTTTAAATTATTTCTATCCTAATCTTTGTAATTATTTAGCTGTCATGATACCCTCTTTTTCTAGATCCATCAAATGATGTTGTCGATAGCTTCTCTGTTAAAAGTAAATCCTACATTTTTCTAATTCCTCGTTGTAATAAACTTACTCTTTCTCATTAATATTGCAACTTATATTCAAAACTATAAAAAATTTTTTCACATATAATTAAAAGTTTGTCTCTTCAAAATCCGTTTGAAGTTACCAATATATTTATCATTGCCTCTTCATTTATAGCTAGCAAGACTAGATTGTGTCGTAAGCTAAAGACCATATTCTTGTTTTTCTTACGGTCACACCCCCTATATTTCTTCTTCACATTCTTTTACTAAATTTTCTATATACCGGCAGAAAAGGATGAGACTTAAAACGCAACTCTGTCTGAACTCTAAGTGCTCCAGTATTCTTTAGACATGACATTTTTATCTTTTACCGTTACTATTGATTCTTCATACATTTTTTTCATTTTTTGTATTAAATATTTCCTGTACCTTTTTTCAATTTTTATCAAAGTTTTGCTCTTACCATTGTGTTGACTTCCACAGAAACTTTGGTTTCTGTGATTTAAAATATACACATTGTATATAAAAGACCTTCATTAAGAAAGGTTGGAGAGGGTTTGAGGCCAGTATGTAAAATAAGCAATGCAGACAAATAAAAATATGCCAGATTATAATACATGGAGGCTAGAGTTAGGAAGAAGGTAGAACATAAGAGCAAAAAAAAAAGGCAGGAGGCTACCTACTCGAGATCCTAAGGAAAGGGGTGATAGATGGGTATGTGTTTGTTTAAAACAGAAATTAAGAGGAATAATAAATAATAACAGTTCTAAATGGGTCAAAAACTTGTGAACAGCGAGCCAGGAAGTAGAGGATTGAGTGTTAATATATGATACGTACAAAAGAAATAAAATGGATTGAATAAAAGGAAAAATAAAGGAAAATATACTCGTAAGAATTAAACAGGAAATTCAACTTGACTGGAGAAAAAAAGATGAATCCAGCTATAACAATTATTATAAGTTTATCAAACAAAACATACTGCCAGAAAAATATTGGGAAGAAGTAACGAAAACAGATTTAAAGGAGCAGTGGGCAAGGATGAGATGCTGGAATGTAGGAAAAGGCGGAAATAAAGGATATCAAGACACATTGTGTATACTATGTAAAATAAAAGAAGAAAACTTACCTCTTGCATGGAATTGTTAGATATTAGAGAAAAATTTAAAAAGAAGTGTGTTAAAGAGATTGACAAATAAGGATCAAGTGGAGAAGATAACGAATCAATTCTGAGTACGAAAGAATTACTTAAGGGAAAAATTAAAGCTGAAATGTGCAAATACAGTAGAAAATTCGAAAAAGTTTTAAAGTCAAGTACGGAGCTGGGTCACGAAGACCTGGCCAAAGTAAATGTAAGAACTTAGCATGACTAAGAAACAATGTAAAAGGAAAAACTGAATACTATGCCAGGAAAAGCCTACTAAGGCCTACTAAGGTCAGGAAAGAAAAAAGACTGTAACCTCATTTGTACCCGCGGATGTAATAAAGTGCTTGGAGGACTTTTGTCCGTTAAAATCATCACTGAGCGAGAAGCACATTGATCTAACAAACGGCCGTATGAAAAGAGATCTAGAAGATTTACTTAAGTTCCAATTTTAGTTGGAAGTACACAAGCCTTCTAAATACAGGGAACATCTTATGTCTCTGTCTACCGGTATTATAGGTGCTGATTTAATAAATTGCCACATGGCATTCGCAAAACACTCAAATGCCATGTCTACAATGGTCGGAAAGAAAGTGCATAGCGTCTCCTTGACCCACTTGCAGACAGTAAAGTCACTCTCTTAAGTTCATGAAATTACAAGTATTATGGATAAAATACACTCAATTTACCCAAGTATACTCTCCCAACGAATGAAGAGAATACACGTCAGGCGTTTAGTTTCAAGCTCTCACCATACTCCTTGAGCTTTTTTTATGAGAGCGGTTCAATGTGGAAATCGACCAAGTCGAAGTCATTTAAGCTTTTTAACCTGCTCCTCCATACGAAATTCAACACCTGCCCTTTCATTATGTTACTAATGGCGGGTAGCTTTTACACTTTCTAGCATGGCTACATAGTCCAACGTTTACGAAAATTTTTGAAATTTATTATGAATCTTTTATCACGCAATTCAAAAGCAGCGCAATAGCCGTCTTTGATGGGTATAATAGCGAAATTATTGGCGTAAAGTCGTACGAAAGGTATCCAAGAAAAGATAAAATAGTTGCACCTGACGTTGCAATCGTTGCAGATGATTTGGTTACTGTAATGCAAACAAAGTTTTAAGCGAACGTCGCAAACAATTATAAATTTGTCTACATACTTGCGAATTACTAAATTGAAACGAATATGCGTACCCTAATTGCAGATGAAGATGCAGACTTTTTAATAGTTCATACCGCAATGGAAGTATTTCAATCAGCAACTGTTTCTGTGGCTATCGTTGGAACCCGATATAGACCTGCTCATTATTGCAGTGGAACTAATGCGTGATACTCGTGGCCTATATTTTTTGAAAAATCGAGTGGCAAAAAAAAAGTGCCTTACCACATAAAAAGGCATTACTACGCGCAGCCATACACCCTGATAGCTCATGCATACGATAGCTGCGACAGTACTAGTCCTTCCTTTGGAAAAGGAAAAAGACAGCTATTTGCGATGCTCGAGGCCAATTTACAAATTCAAGTTGCCACAGCCCTATTCTAGAAGGCGACAAAGAATACCAATGCAAATGGAGTTAAAGTATACCATGCCACTGAACTAATATTAATCGATATGTACAAGCCCAAAAATATAAAAGTCATCTTTATAAATGAAGTGCGCTACAAATAGTGTATGGCCTTTCCTAAGAGTGTGAAAAAAAATCTTAATTAGCGGCATTGCCATCTAAGCGCGCTAAACTAGTATACCTTCAGGTATAGCAGTAGCTCGGAAACTCACTAAATCCTGAAAATTGGGGATGGCGACGAAACTTATTTAATTTATCGCAAGAATTAGCTCCAGATGACTTACTTAATATGGTAATTTTTAGTGAGCAGCTACTCACCAAAGATGAGTCGTCGCCTCTCTACAACAGTCTGCCTCCGATCGTCTAGCTGTATATACTTCAACGTGAACCCAAATTCCTAACGACACCACGCGGTCATAAACGAGATAATTGTGTAAGAAAATGGTCCAAATGAAAATGTAGGTGTATGGCTTCGCTCGCTTTGCTAAGTCTCATCTTAGTTTTTTATTTAATTGTTCAGCGCAAATGTAAATATTCCAATAAAAATTGTAAGAATTAACTTGTTGTTCCATTCGCTATTATTTTGTATTTTTTCATCAACTCGTGTCACTAATCTTTTAGATCATCTAAACGAAATATTTGGCGCTCGAACAGGGACCTGAATGAGCGAGCAAGGCAACCGGATCGTGTTAGCGTGGTTAGTTATTCTGCTGTAGTATTGTTAGCGAGGACGCCATCTTGCCTCAGAAGTGTTTGGCGATCTAGCGGACGGCAAGACAAGCTCGGAGCACGTCTTGCTAGTTTGACACGACGCGCGCAGCGCGGGCGTTAAGTAGTTGGATATCTTGTATTTTACAAACCGTACATATTTGGACAATAATTGACTGACCCATTTTTGATTTAACTGAAAATTTTTTTTTGGTTCTGTATTGAAAAAAAGTGATCTGTAATTTTTTTTTTTCAATATTATGGACGCTAGAAATACTTTAGATTTTACGATTTCGGTGATTTTGGGCTTAATGACTGATTTTGAAAAATTCGAAACTCTGATTTTATTAGAACTGGAAACTTTTTTTTTAATTTTAAAGATAAAAAATAAACTTTAATAAAAAAATACTTTCAAGACGAATGATCAACAAATTCGAATTGTTATTAATAACTTGAGTGTTTAAATCGATTTTTAATAATTGCCTTACCCTCTTATTCATTTTTAAGATTTTTTTCGTCTCCTATGTAAAATTTCCTTCCGAAAATACTTTTTAATTAATGGAGGAATAATTGTATCCGTCAGAAAAAAATGCATTTATATAGCGCGGAACATTTGCGCGTGGGTTGCATTGCGCGGTCCATTTTCTTGCCTCACGTTGCTTTTCTCCGAAATATAAATAATCATCACAAATTTCTAGTTGAACAATCTTATAAGATCATAAGAACCTCATTCAGCATTATTGTTGGATTTGAAGAAGCGCGGGAGTGCATTGACGCCGCGGCCGCGGTTGGCAGCGAGGCGACAGCACAGGCTGCTCTCTCTCTCTCTCTTTCACTTCCTCTCTCGTGGACTGTCTACTCAAAGAGAAGCATCGTTTTTCGAGCAGACGTCTTTCACGGTGCAACATCACACGTTTTGCTGTACTAATATTACTGATGCATACGGTTAACTAAACCATGGTATTGAATAAATCGTTATCCTTTCAACGGTGAAAAATCACACGTTATACTACAACCCGATCATCTGCAGTCTTTACATGTAATATTCGTGATTGCAAATAAATAGTTAAGTACAACATTTGGTCCTTCGAGCCGGATTTAAGAAGCAGCACTCAAGGCCAGTTTCGAGAGGATAGGAGAAGTAGCCATGCAAGTATAATTGTGTTGCAACTGCAAGTTTGGCACGCTGCGTCACGCTTCATATTCTACAATGAGTTCTTTTGTCCGGTCGGGGCACGTGCAGACTGCACAACAAGCATTATGTCTGTTGCGGCTGTCATGTGAAGCACGAGAACAAACAGCTAACCAACGTCCAGCGCTTGTTTGACTTGAAATTCCACATTTGGGGGAAGGCCAAGGCCACCCTGGACTCCGTGACGATTCTCTAGTCAAGCTACGAGACGGCATGGGGGTGCTTGAGACTCGTTTCGAGCATCGACACTTACGTGTCCAGGATCACATCACCGCGCTTCATAACTTCAAGCCTCTTCGGGACGAGTCAGCTGTAGGCCTCCATGGCATGCTGAATATCTTGAGAAAGCACCGGGATCAGCTTTGAGCCCTAGAACGACTGATTCATCACTGGGATGACTGGTTTGTCTCAGTCGTCTTAACTGCAATGGACCCCATGACGAGACGCTTATGGGAGGACGAGGTGGAAAAACTGGATGCATCGAACGCCAACCTCCAAGCTGAAGTCGTCACCTTCAACGTGCTGACCAGCTTCCTTAGGCTGGATTTGTCGTCGAAGAATGAGCTTGTGCTCCGGGAAAAGCTGTGTCTGAAGGAAGGTCATGCTGCACGCAGCTGCCCATCCAGGTCTGTCTGCCAGCACTGCAGAGCCACTCATCACAGCTAGGCACGACGGCACACGCAAATGGCATGCTGATCCTCGCTGGGGTGGAGCGGGTAGACCAAAGCACTAACCGAATCCAACTACTAGTGGTGAGGCAGGAACCGGGACTGTTGACTCATGACCGGATTGACTGATGCTGCTCCCGACTGCACTCGTCAGTCTGCGAGGGAGCCGAGGGTATTCCACAATCGTCCGCTCTTTACTTGACCCCTGCTGCGAGATCTTTGCCATCTCGGCCAGTCTCGCTCACAGACTCGACGCTCCATTGGAAGCTCCAAGCTCGAGTGTGTTTGGTCTCGGTGGCGAACGCACGGCTCGATCGACTGCCTGGGCTCGACTGCACATTGCAGCCATTGGCGATGGCCCAACACTTACCGTGGTGGCCCATTGCCTGTGACGACTCGGCTTGACCACCCCGGCTGCTGCTCTACCCTATAGCACCAGTCTACTTTGTGTGACTTCCCGCTGGCTGATCCGTCGTTTGATACGCCTCACGGGATAGACATACTTTTGGGAGCGGACGTCTACCCCAGCCTTTTCCAGCCCAGATATATACTCCGTGGACAGATTGCAGAGCAGCACACCATTTTTGGCTGGATTCTCACCGGCCGCACCCCGGGTTCCGCAGGCTCCACACGCGCCTCTTATACGGTGCTACGGGACGATTCTGCACCTTCATGGCATAGTCAACTCATTGCTATGCTGGAAAGGTTCTGGGAGTTGGAGGAGGTAACGTCAACTGTGCGCCGGTCTCCCACAGATGAAGAATGCGAGCACGTTTTAGCCCAGCACCGACGCGATAACGACGGGGCCTATTTACGCTTGCTTTTGAAGCCAGGTGGAGCACAACTGCTCAGAGAAAGCTTTTGGAGTGCACTCGTCTCTCTACGAGTCTTACAGCATTGGCTTTAGCGGGATCCGGACATGGCTTTAGAATATTCGAAATTCATTGATGAACGCACACATGCGACCATTGACGGACGCACAGTTGTTGGATTCTGCAGGCCCAGTCCATTAAATCCCACACCATGGGATTTGGCAGAACGGAGACAACATCCGGAAGCTGCGGGTTGTTTTCTACGCCTCTACGTTTTGACAGATCCAAGTCGACGATTGGGATGTAGATCTGCAGCGTATCGTATGGAGCCCCGACCCAAAAGAGACCCCCATGCACTACCAGTTGCTTACCGTGATTTATGGCACCTGCAGTTCACCATATCTTTCCCTGCGGGCGGTGCAGTAACTGTGCTAAGGAGCTGCAGTAAAAGGACTCAACTGGCCAACTGTAGTCTCCACGGTCATGCGAGATTGTTACGCATACGATATTCTTTCGGGCGCTGTTGACGGCGATACGGTACGTCAGCTTCGAGATCAACTAATAGGCCTTCTTCAGGCAGGAGGATTCCCGCTTCGAACGTGGGTAGCTAATGCACCTACACTTTTAACTGATCTTCCCGAGGACTTTCGCTTGAGGCGTACGTGGCACCAACTCAATGCCAGAGGACTTGTTATCGAGCTCGGAAATGGATGGGACTAGACCTCGGACAAGCTCTTTCTCAATCCATCGGACGTTCAGTATCAAACGACGAAGCGTGCAATGCTAGCAGCCATCGCTAGACTGTTCGACTCCTGCAACTAGCTTGCTACAATCCTTATAAACGGCTAATTACTCGTTCAAGATCTTTGGCGAGCAGGATTGGACTGGGACGAGGCCGTGCCGGCCACTATGCTACTGCGGTGTGACGCCTTTGTCGGAGAGCTCAAAGCGATTTCCGGATTTACTCTGCCTCAATGGATTTCAGCCTGTCCAGCTGCTGAGCTCAGCTGCACGCCTTTTTCGGCACCAGTCGTCGCACGATGGCACCGTCGTCTAGTCCAGGTCCTCTGAGCCCGGTCGGCACCAGTCATCGCACGATGGCGCCGTCGTCTACTCCAGGTCCTCTGAGCGCGGTCGGCACATATGCTATCTCATCTTGCTCCCCGGACGAAGCTAACTCCTATCCGCATATGTCCGAAGCCACAGCATGCATGACTATTCCTCGATTAGAACTCCGAGCCACCCTGATCAGCCACGCTGTCAGGCCTGATGTGACTCACAGGTCATCATCGGTTGGCATCGTTCGCACGAGCTAACGAACAGCGCTCTGATTGATAATTATAATTACTTCGTTCATATCCAAAATACGCTTCCACTGAGTATGTAGCGCTATGTGCCGACCTCCTTCAATCCAGTGGACATCGCCACTCGAGACACCGACATGAGCACCTTTCGATGCCAGTCTACTTGGTGGAAGCGACCCGAGTGGTTGGCTGAGGCATCAGACGCATAGCCTTAAGACAACTCGGTCTCGCCAGCGACTGCCTTATCCGCGTGCTGTGTCAGTCGAGTTACTCCGAGCGATGACCCCAACTTACTGCCGATGTTCTCTTCGCACAGATTTTTGCGCTTCCTGGTGCGCCAGCGACGCGGCGACGCCTGGCTAGGAGATTTCTTCAAGAGCCAATTCTGGACCCACGCTCACCCCTCACGGCTACAGAGCTCGAGATCGTATTCTTGGCCTGCGTCCGACTAAGTCAGTCTCGCACCTTCGCAGACGTGAGCCAACGTTAAGCTGCGAGAGGCACTTGCTGAGCTTGACTGGGGCCTCGTCGCTGGAGCCCTCGCCGAGCAGGGTATCTCTGGGCAATTTATTTTTCCGGGTACGCCTCACTTTGGCGGACTTTGGAAGGCGGTTGTAACGTCCGTTGAGGTAGTTTAGTGCCCCCAGCTGTTCTCAACCTGTTACATACACAGTAATTTATTAATTTTCTAAATACTCATTGTAAATTATGGTCAGATGACACTTAAATAACCTAAAAAAATCTTTTAATCACAAAACTGCCAGAGAAGATCGAATGATTCCAACTAAATGTAAAAATTCGAGAACAATTTTATCAATATATATATACTTAAAGCATTGGACGTTATTTTAAAATTAAGGTATCTTTTAAACTGGACGCAACATCTTTCTAATTTTTTTTGGTATAAATAGTTGTTATATTTCTTATATTATAGTCTTTTTTAAACAATCGTAAGAAAATTTGTGCAGTTATTAACGAAAACAGGTATTTTAAATTCTTTGCTCGTAAGATACTGTGTTAAAACATGTCGATTCGACGTTGAATATCTTGAAAACGGTAAGCCAAAACTTTAACCACTAATGTATGGCAGTGTTTACGACACATGTCCGAAGTTTTAACGTTTTCGTAAGAAAATCACTTTTGGCATGAACTACCTTTGGGACCACCTCCGCCGTGTTATCGGTCCTCGCCATCTTACTTACGAGGAATTCTCAACAGTCATGTGCATCATCGAGATGGTCCTTAACTGCTGCCCGCTCGTCACTCTGTCCAGAGCTGATGATATCGATGTTCTGACGCTGGGCCACTTCGCCGGATGGTCTAGTACAGGCCACCACTGTCAAGACAGCCTTGGGAAAGTACGTGCATCTCATCGCCAAGCTGGCCCTGCTCCCGAACGCCACGACAACGGCACTGATTCCAACCAGCCGCTGGACATGGTTGTAAAACATATCTACATAGATTTCATTAAATCGTTTTATACATCTAATTGGCCTTGAGTAGATATGTTTGCTTCGCAGCCGTTCTAAGCTACAGCCAGTCTCTAGAGAAGAAATACATAGATGAGAAGCGTGTAATGAAAAACTGATAAGGTGTTTTACAAGGGTCAGTCTACAAAGGCCACACAATCTTACACTGCAATTATCACATAAATATTACATAGCAAATAACCAATAGCCTAATGACCTAGCGCGCTTGTTGATTGATAAACAAGCAAATATATTATAAATAACTAATATCCTAATAACCCAGCACGCTTGTTGACGAATCAATTATTAAATTATCTATAATGAAGAATCGATACTTTAGTGACCCAGCTGACTTGTTGATGAATGAATAAATAAATATTCTATAACAAATAACCAATAGCCTTGTGACCCAACGCGCTTGCTGATTGATAAAAAAGTACATAAATTATCAATAACTAATAACCTAATAACTAAGCACGCTTATTGACGAATAAATAAATAAATTATATGTAACAAATAATCTATAACCTTATGACCCAGCGGGCTTATTACAGAATAAATAGATAAATTATCTATAAATAATCTGAAAATAATCTATAACCTAATAACCCAGCACGTTCGTTGATGAATAAATACATGAATTATCTATAATGAATAATCCATAACCTAATGACCTAGCTGACTTTTTGATGAATAAATGAATAAATATTGCATAACAAATAACCAATATTCTTATAACCCAGTGCGCTTGTTGATTGATAAATAAGTATGAGTAAATAAACTATCAATAACTAATAACCTAAATTCTATAACCCAATGACCCTGCGCGCTTGTTGATTATTAAATTATCAATATTAAATTATCTATAACCTAATAATCCAGCGCACTTGCTGATGAATCAATAAATACATTATCTACAATAATAATCTATAACCTAAAGACCCAGCAGGCTTGTTGATAGATACATTTATTTTCAATGAAAAACAATCTATAACCTAATTTTTGGGAGGTACACAGATTAAATAAGCATTAGGATTGATCAAAGTAAGATGTAAGTTTATTTATAATTAATTAAGGTAAGCATACAATAGATGCTGACTGGCCAGCTTAACAGTTCTTGGCAGACTAACTACGTAAATTCAGTTACACTTCTATACACATACCAAGCACAGAACGCGGCAATATAAAAGGCAACTGTGTCAGTATCACAGGTTGTGTTGGAACAAGTTTAATGTATGCAGCATGTACAGCCACACACGCCAAGCTACATCAACACTGTTGATCTAGTACGGTAGCTGAATGATAAATAATCTATAACAAATATTCTATAACGTAATTATTCGGTATATTTGTTAATTATATTATTCAGCGTGCTTCGTAAATAAATAAATAAATATTACAAATAATAACCTTTAGTATAATTACATTTGATTGTGAAATCATTTATGGATTAAATTCCCAGACAGCATCAAACGTTTTCAAAACGTTCTAGATTGTACATTCAAAGATTTTGAAAAGGTACACAAAACGTTGTGTAAACGTTTTAAGAACGTTAAATACGTCTGCTGCCTTTTAAAAATAATGTCACAATCGGTTAAGCATCAGTTTTTTTGTAAATGGTGTGCCAATTCAAAGAAGCAAGAAAATTAATTTATTTACTTTCTCAATTGTAAAAACTATCATTTTTTGTCTTGGTTATCATGGTTTACCATGACCTCTCTAAATACTTGGATGAAAAGTTGCAGCGTCTATGTAATACTGTTGTGCGGTTCATCTTTTCTATCGGGCGTGACACAGATATGAAGCCGCTTTACAAGCGTTCAGGTTGGCTTTTTATCGGGTTTGCAGATGTTATTTGCCAGGTCAGGTGATGTATCGATTCCTTGCCCTACACAGGCCGGGCTACCTGCGAGTATTTTTTCCTGCGGTCCAAAACCTAAGACGAACACCAAGGGGCAACGCGTCTGGGCTGCTTATGGCTTTTGCAGGCAGGACAGCATTTGATCGATCCTTCACAGAGAGAGCTATTCGCCTGTGGGACAACGTCCCAAACGGTATTAGGCAAAAAAGTACACTCGAATCGTTCAAAAGTGCATTATTTGCATACTTGTTTGCGACAGATTATAGCACTATATAGTAGTCCCTGTCAGTCGCTATTACTGCGATTTAAAATGTATTAACATGTTATTATCTATGTATTAGGCTACTCGAACCAATTGTACGTTCATTTCATTATGCTTTTGCTTGCGTGGAGTCGCGTCATAATGTAAATGTTAACTATAAGTTAATTATATCATATCATATAATTTCACTCAAACTGTCTCATGTTGCCATACGGTTAATTAACGAGGTTCGGTAGCATGATTTCGCGAGGCGAGGAACGGGGAGTCCCCTTGGCCCGCGCAGCTTGGCCCCCTTTACCGCCCACCCCCTCTTGCACCCAACGAACTCAATATCTTCCTTACATTTAGCGTTGCCATTGTTTGAAATGCACTATAACATGACTTAAAATTTTACTCACTGAATCTTGAAACAATACTTCATTTGTAGGTATGGTTTTTTTTATATCTTTGCATTTTCCAAAGATATTTCTCCATGTAAACGACAAATCGAGGTTACGTTCTATAAGAGCCTATGTTATCACAATCATTTTCATTAAACCATGGCATTAAATAAATCGTAATCAATTCGTAGTTATTCGAGATTGCAAATAAATACTCAAGTACAAGAATTATGTCAAACGATATCTACGTAAGTATGAAAAAAAACACTGCATTTGTACTCACCAGGTACTAATTGAAAACATTCATTTAAAAATAAAGAAAATAAATATATATGCAAGTTGTTTTGAACTTAAACGATAAATAGCATAAAAACAGCGATATATTGAATAGTAAAAATAAAAAACAAAATAGTTGCAGTTTGAACAAGTAGAAATTGATTAATCAAAAATGAACTTAACAGATACATTAAGCACGAAATCGAACAACAGATCTAATTAAAAAATTTTCACAAAATTTCTTTTTTGATGCAACGAAAACTGCTTCTTTCTACTTCGGGCGTTTTTGAGGGGCCGGTGTGACTTCAGTAGAAAAAACAGTGTTTGTCACTTAAGTGCGATCCAACCAGGGCTACTTTACGGCCCCTCGGGCCTGGTTCGCAAAATAGCCGCAAAATAGCCCTGGTGGCGATCGCACTTTTGTGACAAAATAGTAGTTTTCGACGCAAACGTGCATCTTTCCAGAGCAGTCTCTGGGCCCGAGGGCGCTTGCGAAACAACGCCTGAGGGACCGTTGGAACCACCCTGGTTGGAAGCACATGAGTGGCGAATCCTATTTGTCCTTCCGAGGACGTACCAGAGTTGCAAAAGTGGCCAAAGTAGTAAAACCACTATTTTCTAGCTCGGGCCTTTTTGGAACCTTGGTACACCCTCGGTAGGAAAAATAGCATTCGTTACTTGATCGTAAAGGCTTGTTTACGAACCTCGTTATGTTTCTCGCCTACGATTCGTGCCGTAAACTTCTCGGTTCTCAAATTAAAGCATTTCCAATCTCGTACGAAAATTACTATTACCCTTTGCTGACTAGCTCTAGCAGCAAGTTTTCTCAAAGCGCGACCAATTTTATTGTACGGTCCTTTTCTATCCGAAGTTGGAAAAAAGTGTCACTTAGTGGCTATTTCAAAATCTTGTTGATGATGAGAAAGATTATTCAAATTTTTTTTTATTTTTGTATTGCCTACCGACACCGTCCGAAATAGTAGTTTTCGTCACAAAAGTGCATCTCTCCAGGGCAGTCCCTGGGCCGAGGGCGTTTGCGAAGAAACGCCCGAGAGACCTTTGAGACCTGCTTGATCGGATGCACATAAGTGGTGAATCCTTTTTTTCCTACCGTGAGTATACCAGGGTTGCAAAAGTGCCCGAGGTAGGAAAAATATATTATTTTTGTTATTTCCTGTACATTCGATTTTATATATTTTACTGTCTTTGGAAGAAATGAACTGCAATACTATCACGGCGTAAACATTGAGAAATGGAAACAATACTTTTGAGTTTTAATTCATTTTTGTCATCTTTATAATACATTGAAAAGAGATGTATGGCTGCTTGATCGTTACTCAAGTGAATGCCTTGAAGGGAATTTTAAATTATAAAAGAAAATTTTCCCCATTGCCTACACTGGGACACTTTCAAAAATATTACCTAAAGTGGGACAGCTACAGAAATAGAATGATCATTAATTGTTGAAGAGAAATTATCGCTGCAAAACATCATTTGTGAAGGTTTGACAGATTAGCATTGATAGCAATGAAAATTTTGTTGATATTTTTTCAGTTATTAACAAAAAAAATTTTACCGTTCAACTGGTTCATTTTGAGAACTGTTTTTACGGTGTCCCACCTTAAGCAATTAAAAAAATCCCATTAAGCTAGAGTAGGACACTTGGAAATTACGAAATATCTCAGTTTAATGGGGAGAATATTACGTTTGAGAGTATAAATTGTTTGAAATTCATAATTATTTACTGAGACCGGGAATTGGCGGTTACTGAATACATAATGATACTACAATCGAGTTAGAAATCAAGATTCTACTTCATAAGCCCATACATAACCTATATACCACAAGAATACCGTATACTTTAAAAATCTGTATCACTATTGGAATAACTTTTCAATTTTTGCCTGTAGCGGGACACATACAAGAGGGCATATATCCCACTTATTGGCTTTTGAGAAAATTACTTTTTATACAAATTTTAGTGTCTTATTTCAGTAACTGTTTTTTTTAAATTGAAGGATTGACGTTTGAGCTTAAGTACGCAAAAAAAATTGTCGAAAATACACATTTACTTCTTTATCTACTGTTTCGATTTATTTTTAAGTTATCTTAGCTAAAAAATAAGATTATTTACGTAGAAATATGTAATAATCATTTATATTTCGGAGAAAAGCAATATGAGGCAAGAAAATCGACCGCGTAATGCGGAGCACATATTTTCTGATCTTAGTAATTTATTTTTGCAGCTATAAAAAGCCGGCAATTTCACAAAATTGTCGGAACTGCGATATTTGGGAAGTTTTAAAGCCACTATTTTAAAATCGATTTCTATGGCATACAGGTTTTAAACCAGTGTGTCAGTTTCAGCACTGTAATCATAAAAAATAACATTGTAATATTTAAACTCTTGTTGGTAGCTGAAATAAGCTCGTTATCTGATAAAATCGCCAAAAACGGCACCATTTTGAAAATTTTCCAACACCCATTTCCCAAAACTTAAATGCTGCACGATATTTTTAAATAGTGTCAGTAATAACATTTTAAGCGTAAGTGCGAATTTTTTTAATTATAATTTTTCGTTAATAGGTAAATTTCCCTGTAAATTCTACTACTTCCGTAGAATGCCCCATATGTATTCAGATACTTATCGAGCAGCTTATAAGTATAGGTTACTTCTAACCAATAATAAAAATTTCAGTAACTTTTTAAGAAAATTTAAGGATTGTTATTTAAAATATATAGTATTGTTATATTTGTACAAATTAGCCATGAAAATTAAAACTTAAATTTAAACCGAAAATCATACCAAAGAAAAAACATGCATTTGTGTCGTAAACTATCTGATAATTATACTACCGTTTAGGTAATAACTTATTGCAACAGTGATTGTGATTTCTTATCATTTATTTATAGACAAAAATAATATATACTTATGGTTGCCGTAGCTTATTAGAACAACTTTTTTAAGGACGTTCATCACAATTAGCGGGGGGAAATTTAAGATTTAAGAGAGGTAAGGGGAGCGCAAACATGTAGCAACGTTGCAAATTTCTGCCGTACGTTGCTCGAATGTAAATGCAGACACGCATACTTGAGAGTATATTTGAGAGGCGTTCTTTAAAATATTTGTGCAAATGGTATATTATGTAAATTTTTAACAATTTATTAACTACATTAACTATTTATCTATTACATTTTGTTAGGTTTCAATTTGGCACCCGCTGCTAATTTGAATGCCAGGGTGCAATACTGAGGCATGGCCTAGTTGGCGCTACTTTACATATATACTGCGCCCGGTTTGGTGATATACTCTTGCTTTCTCACTTTTGCAATCTCTCTGTATCCTTCCTCGCGATCGCTGATTTTCTTGATAATTTTACGTTTGGTTTCTGCTACCCACTTTTGATAGTACAGTTTGTAACAGATAGTTTTATGATAGTAGATATCGTGAATTCATACTCTTATATACTAACTGGTTATGGACCTCAATTAGTGTAGTTTGTGTGTGCAAGTGGTGGCCAATCGCCGAGTGATTTCTGTGCTGAACTACTTTTATTCTCGTCTCGCTCGTTTTATCTCTGATGTTGGTTTTTGCGCAAGTGTCCGACCGCGTGTGTGACAAGAGAAATATCAGGCGAACAGAGCAAACTGAAGCTTGAAGCCGTCTCCGAGGAAGAGAGTGCGCATGCATCAGACGACGACAGCAGTCTCGATCCCGGGCGTCTTTCTTAGATATCTGGCACAGACCAGGGTGCTGTGACCAGGGATGCAGAGGCAAGTGGTAACGTACCTGAGGCTGCGAGTCGTGCCACTACAACCTGGGGAGCAGAGTTAGAGGCGACCGATCAGACATCGGAGGGCGCGGCAGGAGGAGCACTCCGGAAGAAGAAAAAAACAGGACATTCACGGGACTGTCGGTAGAAGCTATGCTTCTTTGCCATGATAAAAATATTAAATTTAAAAAAAAGAAATTACTAATATTCATAAAATAAGTATATCCCGAATATATTTTTTTTAGCAAATTACAAATTTATTTGACTAATAACATAATTTTGTATCAGTAAATATTATAATAGGATAAGGAAAATATATACATACACATTCATTCATTTTTATTCATGCGATTCATCGGCCAGTACCGTTGTAGTTGCAAGCGTGTATGCATGTAGTGTGCATGTACCATAGGTGCATAGTATAAGTATAGTACTGTCGCAGTCAGTGAGTCAGTCGAGTCTGACGAACAGCTGAGCGGCGACATGAGCCACGAGTTTTTTCATTATTATGCAAATGTACGTGTACACCTGCGTAGAGAGTGAGCGAGAGAGAGAGAGAGAGAGAAAATCAGACAGACATACCACCGTGTGCGTAAATGGCATGACAAATAAAAAAAAATATCCATTAGATGCAATGAATTTATTCTAAAACAAAAGCAACTTCGACACGTTGTTTTTTTTAAGTTACCTTATTTGTAAACAATATCAAAAAAAATTTTTAAATAACGTTGCAGCGTCCCTTTTTGTATGGTTTCTTCGCGATAAGCGTGATGTCGAATAATAAATAAATTTACCGCGGAATACCCCAAATCGAGACCCAATACACAACCATAGAAATTTGACTGTATGTTGGAGGGATGGTACGTGTCCCAGCACAAAAGAAATATATAGATTTCACTTTATTATACCGAGTTATTCTAATCTTTAATTTTCATTCGCTTGTCGGATCTTTCACACATCAC